>RJWM01009234.1:0-68860 GCA_004363535.1 Dasyprocta punctata
TATATAGTAGGTACACCTAACATAGGTAATAGAGTTGGAGCCAGGAGACATCTCCCTTCCACCTACCCGAACACCCCAGGGCCAAATTCCCCAAACTCTCTCCTAAGGCCTACTATCAGGAAGCCGAGACAAGAAACACAAAGATCCCTGGGCCTGCCTTGGAAGATTCTGAAATCCCAAACCAAGACACACTTCTTGCAGTCCCAGTATGACTTACAGTAACCTTTCTTCCCTTAGAGCTCATTAAAGGTTCATGCATATGAACCTCATCTTACACATCCAATTATAACAGAGTGAATTATGGGAAAGGACATGCACAGTAGTCACAGCTGATGTGACTCAGCACCCCGTCAATCATGTTGTCAGTCATGCTCTGAGAGACCTAGTGGGAGGCCCCCCTGGCCCAGTGCAACATTTTAAATTCTTCAGCTCAACCCATCCAGTGCTCATGCCATCTGTCTTTCTGCCAGCAGGAGCCCACGCACACTGAGTGTACCACCACCTAATTAAACTTCATTAAACTTTGCTGTTCTGTCCTTACCATCATAGGCCACATCCAGTTCTTTATTGGTTGCACACGAGAACCTGGAAACACATCTGGGACTCCAGCACCCACAGCATCACACCCAAGGGCTACTTGATTCTGCAGCAGATATGCCTGTGCTTCACTTATGACTTTTTTTCATTGATCAGATTAAGACTTCGTGAAGTTATATGTTAACCCAGAGATTTTTATACATTATAAATGTATATGATTTCTCTGGCTGGTAAATATAAGGCCCCTAAATATTATTGTTTTACTGCCCTTCAGGACATTACCCAGTTTTGTATCTAACCTAGCAATCTTTTTCCAAAATACATTTCAGTTTTTCCAGTGCCCATACCTCTAGAGTTCCTTACATGCTCTTTGGGCCAGTTTTATCTTCCTACTGGACTCCTCATAAATGAGTTAAATCAATCTTTGACATGGGCTCACTTTGTATTTAAGAGTCAGTTTCATAACTTTAAAAAATTACACGAGACAAGAGAAATACAAGGAAACAAAATCTAGTTTGTAGCCTACCCTGAGTGTAAAACTGAACACAAACATTTATACTGTGGATTAGAAAAGGTAGTGTGGTAGTGTGAGGGCCGGGGATTTAGCTCAGTGGCGTAAACCCCTGCCTGGCAGGCGTGAGGTGGTGAGTTCAATCCCTGGTACCAAAAAGAAAAGAAAAGGTAGTGTGTATGAGAGAGGTGAAGAGCTACTGAAGCACAGGAAATTAAAAAGATGGGTTTTAGCTTAGTTTATAGTTAGGCTTAGTTTTCATTGTCAGGGATATAAGTCCACAACCACTCCTTAAAAGAAGGTGGGAAAACTAGTGACAGCCTAGATGGTAGTTGTACCTCTGCTATAGTTCAGTGGGGTCAGCAGACTGGAATTTCAGTCCCAGGAATACTTTGTAAGCCAGGAGAGGCACTTGTCCCTGAATGCCAGTTTCTAGCCTTGCAATTATAGGGCCATTAAACAGCTCCCTTTAGAGAGTTCCCCTCCACCCTGGCTTCCTTCATTCACCTTCACAGGCATCTCAGGTCAGATGAGACAGGGAATCTTTCAATTGTTATATAAAAAAGAAATCAGTTTTATTAGTGCTACAGCTGCTGCCTAAGGCAACAATCAAAGTTTGGATGAAATCTCAGAACACTTTCAGGCTTGGGCTGTCTCTAAGATTGTCTGTGGACATCTGAGATTCCTTGTCACAGCAAAGGAGCTGGACAGGCATCAAAACCACTTAGACTCACACAGATATAGATTCACACAACATGAAAGTCAGTTCCAAAGTCCGGGGGTGGGAATACATCAGATGTATACTCCCTCGCCTTTCAAACTTAGGGCACACTGTCTATGCAGTGACATCAGACGAGAACTACATATTAAGGCCAGGCATGTAGGCAGGTGCCTGAAGCCCTAGCTGTGGGGAGCCATCCTCAGAGATGTACTTCTGCCGTGAGGCCTGTATGTAGGAGCTGAGGCCTGAGCTAGATTGCCCCGCCCGTCGAGTGAGCCAAGTTGGCGCCCGTTTCCCGTTTCCTGGGCGTTAAGATGTAGATGATCTCTGCCCAGTTACTAATGACGCCAACCAATGATAATGTACCCCCGAGATGATCTGATTGGAGGATGTAACGGTACTTATTTGGGTTCCCGCCCTGCGTGCGGGGAGAAGCACGGAAGGAGCCGTTATGGACGGACGCGTGTGAGGCTTCTCGGGCGGGAGAAGCACGGAAGGAGCCGTCATGGACGGACGCGTGTGAGGCTTCTCAGGCGTACCTCACCGGGGACGATTAAAGCTTGCCTACTGCTGCACGGAGTCGTGTGTTTTTCCTGCCGGCCGGGACAAGCGCACGACACCTAGCTATTTAGGAGGCTGAGGTAGGGGAATTGCTTCTGTCTATGGATTCAGGACCAGCCTGAGCAACATAGTAAGACATTCTCTTCAAAAATAAATAAAAAGTATTGCTATGGTTTATATTCTAAGCTTACTATCCTACTGCTCCTTCATTTCTGAACCATTCAAACATGGAGACACAGTAAGTCTTTGACTTTGCACTAATCTTCACTCCATTTAACTGTATATGATTACTGTACTTAAAGCAAACTACAGAAGCACTGGGGGCTGAGGTAAGCAGAGATTCATAGATTTGTTGCTAAATCCTGACCAAAGTCAAGTAATCCTTTTGAGTTAAAGCAAGACTCCTTCTCTCAGCATGTGTGTCTATGAGCACAGTCCCTCATCAGCTGAACAGCCAGGAGAGGTAGCGCATGCCTATAATCCCAGCACTCAGGGAGGCTGAGGCAGGAGGATCACATGTTGAAACCCAGCATGGCAACTTAGCAAGACCAGGTCTCAAAAGAAAAAGTCAAAAAGAGCCGGGGATGTAGTTTAGTGAGAAGGCCCCAAGTTCAATTACCAGTACTGAAAAAGGGAAAAAAAAAAAAAAAAAAGACTATACATATATATATATGCATATATACACACACATGCAGAGCTCAGTAACATCTTCACAAGAGGACAAATCCAAGAGTCACTTGGAGGTGGGAAAGGGCAAATTCATTTCTATTCCAAAGAGGTAAAACATGATACAAAAAGATTTAGTGTCATGACAGAGCCAGGAAGCAATTCTTCTGCTATATCTGGCACAATTCAGACCCTTAAAAGATAATTATATATGTTGCTGGAAGATTAGAAATATTTGAGAGTTAAGGTAAGAGCAATAAATATGATTAAGGGGACAAAAATAGGTTCTGTGAGGGAAATAAAATCATAGTAGCACAGGTTAGATTAGACTACAGGCAGTCCTTGAGGCTGTCTTCAGACGTGACTACAGTTGTAAGCTCCATTTCATTACCGACAATAAAACATCCACAACTAAGAGACTCTGATACTGGACAAATGACATTTAATCTCTTGGCAAGATACATTTTGTCAATTTTGTCAACAAGGCTTAATTAACAATATTTCTGTCCCCCACCCCTGACACGCACTTTGGTTTAAAAGCCCAAATCTTCCCCACTGCCAGAAAGAACATCCACATGATTGGTTTCAGCTCTATACTCATGAATAAATATCAAATTTGTGACCTTTATCAAACCCTCAAGGCAAGGATTATTATAATGAGAACGCTGATCAGACCCTACTGTATTCACGCCAGGAAGACCCTGACTTGAGGACGGCCTCCCTAAAGGGAAAGGTAATTAAGTACGCAACAGTCCTCCAAGGAGCCCCAAGAATCTCCTGCTCAGTGATCTTTCAAATGCCACCATCCGCCTCAAATGGCTCAGAAGTAGCTGACACTGCCTGGAGAAAGGATAGGAACAAAGGACAAAGCTATGTGTGCAGACTCTGAGTTTAAGATGTTTTATAGGCCACAAAGCCAAAACAAGCCAGGATGCTGCCACTTCAAATCTTCCTTGGAAGCAGCAGAGCTATAAATTCCCATACAAACAAAAATGGCTCCAGCTCACCATCACAACGCCTTGCACTTTCACCTGAATTTACAGCAACAAGGTGAGGAGGGAAGGTGAGGGTTAACAGAAGCCAGCTCCAGTTTTGGATAATCCCACAAGTACTTATTTTTTGTAAGTCTTTAACATCACCAGCAACGTTGCCATCTAAATTATTTCCATAATTTTTGCCCAGTTTCAAAGTATTTGTGATGAACTGCAGATACAAGTAAATCGCACTAACATTTTTGAATATTTGAGTTTACAAAATATTTTCACATGAATAGACCTTGATCATATTTTTTGAAAAAGAAAAAAAAAACCGATGGTGGGGGTGGATTCTAGGGATGTAGCTCTGTGGTAAAGAATGCACTTGGCATGTGCAAAGCCCTGGGTTCAATTCCTCAGCACCAAAAAAAAAAAAAGAATTGATTGATCGATTGATAAGACAAATAGATAAAATACTGAACAGTTTTTGAAAAGTATTTCTTTGGTTTTTCCAAGCATACATAACAGAAATAATGCCATAAATACTCATTTATGCATCAACTATACTTAGAACATCTCGACACTTTAACCCACTTCTTTTAAGTTCATGAATAATAACAATCTACAGATAGTTATTCCACTCTCCTCTCCTGTTCTAAGAGAGGTAATTACTATCGTGAAATGTGTCATTGTCAAGCACATTTTCGTATTTTTACAACATATGTGTATGCATAAACAATTTATATTAATTATTTTGTTTAACAACAAATAAATGACATCATGTTATATAAATTATTCAATGACACGCTCTGCTAAACTTTGTGTTTTTCAGATTCACAGGTGTAAGGAATGTAAATGTAGATAATCATTTCCAATTGCTATATGGCATTCCAACTTAATTCAGATTTCACAGTAATCTTGTGTATGAAATGATGGCATAAATATCTAGTCTAACTCTAAGAAGCAATGACTAGCTCAGACTTACATCTTATTCAATAATCCATGCTCTTCCTTCTGCAAAAAATCTGATTTCTAAAATTAGAAGGGACTGGAATTCAAACAAAATCCTGTTCAGCTGCCAATTAAGGAAAGAAGAAATATCCTCACGGCTCACTATTGTCTCTAGATTCTCCACTGTACACACAGGGCCACCAACTTACATAGATAAGACATGACCTGCTGGCCCCAGTTTCTTTAGGCTAAACTCCAACCTGTGAAATATGAACATGGACCTGACACGTGTTATCAAGAAATTAGCAGTAACTTTTCTTGAGGTATGGTAAAGGCACCATAGTTATGTTAAAGAGGAAAAAGATGTTGTTCCTACGGTTTAGTTTTGCAAGATGAAAAGTTCTTAAGATTGACCGCATGAAAACGTGAATACTACTAAACCATATGCTTAGAAATGGTTCAGGGTAAATTTAGCAGGGCATGGTGACATATGCCTGTAATCCCAGCACTCTGGGAGGCTGAGGCAGGAGGAGCAAAATTTGGAGACCCACCCAGGCAATTCAAAAACTGAGTGAGACCCTGTCTCAAAATTTAAAATAAAAATAGAGGACTGGGAATGTAGCTCTGTCCAAAGACCCTGGGTTTACATCCCAATACTAGAAAAGGAAAAAAAAAAAGGAAATTTAAAGGCATGCGTACTTTACCGTAAATTAAAATACAAAAAAGGAAAAAAGACTGAATTTGCTTTACAATAATTCAGGGTAGGGTAGGAGATACAGAAGAAACAAAAATTAGCTCTGAACTAAATATGTGCTGAAGCTTGGTGACATGGGGTTCATCCTAACTAATTTCTCTACGTGTATATTTGACATTCTCCAAAATAAAGTTTTAAACCCAACTTTAGCTCAACCAAAAGAATATTTCATTTCACTAACAACTTGTTTGGCTTTTAAGGTGGAAATAAAAAGCAGCATATTTTCCAATGCTAAGTCCTGAGAGCAGCTTCACCTCTGCGGGTCAAGTGCCTCTCAGACTTGTCTGTGCATGGGAATCTCCTCGGGACCTTGCTGAAGCACACTGTCAGCTCAGCAGGGCTTGGGTGGGCTTGAAATGCTGCATCTTCGACCAGCTCCCAGAGGAAGGTACGGGTCCAAGGGTCACTCAGGAGCAAGGCAGTGGGGGACTCAAAGGCAGCAGAATGAGTGTTTGCAAGGAGGGAGAAGCCAACCAAAGCTTTACTTAAGATTGCTCACCTGGAGAGCAGCAGGGCACCAACACAGCTGCTCCACTAAGGAGAAAAGCATTCTCTCTGCACCCAGCACCAGGAATCACCATGTGCTTAGTGTTGGGCTTCCAAATAAAGGGCATAAAACACAGAAAGAATCCAGCAACCAGGATTATTCCTCGGGACAGCCTCTTACATCTAAATTGATTAAATCACAATGAAAAACCACTGCCCTGACACATTATGCTTCTAAATCTATTAAGTCATGACTAAGCCAAAGAAACATGTCCAGAGGTCAAAGTTCACAGGCCCAGGCAAGATTTGGGAATGATTAACAAACTGTAAGAAGGCTAAAAGAGCAAAAATATCTTGGAGGCATGAATTCCATGTGATAAATAGGACTCATTTTAGCACCCATGCTCCTAAACAACCATCACACCTCTGAAGAATCAAGAAAGGACTCCTACCCATAAAAAATCTTGTCCACAAAATACAGTGGTTTCTTTCAATGTTTTAAGGTCATCACATGGATTCAAAGTCTTCTGAGCTTACAGACTGCTCTGTTTACACTGGGCTATGTGTGCCCTTATTATATATAGCTAAGTTAGATAGAAATATTACAGGCAGTCAGAAGGGATTAGGCCCTCCAGGGAGTCAATGCAAAAGATGAGAACACATTTCAACTGTGGTCAGAGTTGTATCTGTTGGAGGCCAGGCCTCAAGATAAAGACAAAATGACCAGGTCTACATGACTCCCAAGAGATAAATAATAAATTAACATCAGTTGCCCAGGTAGGTAGCCAGAACCCCCTGGTTGGACTCTTCCTAAAGAGATCCTTGTTTTTTCCATATACATTTGCTATTGTAAGGCTTGATTCAAACAGGACTCTCCCAGTACCCAACCTGTCTGCCAGCAGAGGCATTGTTCTCAGCTCAGCACCAGTGCCCTCAGCAAACACAGGATGTTATAAAAGAGACGAGATGGAGCATGGAATCTTCCAAGCGCTGGCACATCTGAAGACACCCAAACATTCACACCAGACGCCTCGAGGACTTTGTCCATTGAGACACGAGACATCCAGAGAACTCTGACCACTGATGTTTACTATGATCTTCCCACCTAACGTCCCTTGCCTTCTTTCAATCCCTACCAATACATAAATAAATAAATTAAATACATAAATCAAACCCGTTTCTCTTTGTTCCCAACAGACTGCCTTTTCGTCTTCTGTCTGCCTGCACTCAGGCACAATAAATTCCATGCCATGCTGCCTTTACACAAGCCCAGTGGTCTCAGCTGCTCTCTGCCCCGAGCCATTCCTTACAGCTATGTGACCTGCTTCCCCACTGGATCAATACTACCCAAGTGGCTAAACTTGTAGCCTCATTGGTTGATCACGGTTTTGTTCCACACTGTACCCACCTCATGCTTTTGTTCCCACCACGTGACTTTACTCTATAAAACTTACTCTGTAAAATAGGGTCTGCAGCAATCTGTTTTTCCAATCCCCTCCTGTCTATCTCTCAGGAGCTCTCTCTTAATAAATATTTCCTGCTCTTAACCTCCACTGTTCCTTAGAATTCACTCTTCAATTTTGGGGAACACAAACTTGGCATATCTGACAACAAGCAGGTTGGGAGTGTTACATTTATTTCTCCTATATCACCATGACTAGTCATCACAGAGCTCCCACTGAGTGAGGTCTCCATGTACCAGGCAAGCACGATTTTTATACGAAGAATTTCAGTCACAGTCCTTTGCTTTTACTCAATACCCCCTTCTCTTTGCATAGACTTCCTAAAATGTGAATTCTTGCTTCTTTCAGCTGAGAATGATGTACCAGGGACTGCACCACCTACTCTGCCCTGTGAACTGCAGATCTCAGCTGTCCAAAGCCTGGGGACGGAGGTGCACATCTTTAATCTCAACACTCTGAAAGGCTGAGAGGAGAGGATCACAAGTGTGAGCCCACCCTGGGCAACTAAGCAACTTCATGAGACCCTGTCTCAAAATTAAAAAAAAAAAAAAAAAAAAAAAAATAGGTTGGAGATATAGCTCAGTGCAAAGAAAAGATAAAAAGCCTAGTGGAGCAGCGCAAACCATACCTGCCTTACCATTCACACAGGTTTGACAGAAGAAGCATAGACAAAACTTACATGAGTAGGTTCACTGGAAAATTAACCAGGCAGAAGAATTAAAATATATGTATTACTTACTAAACAGACAAACACACAGTCTCCTCCTTTTCTCCACATGAGTGCACTCCCACACACATGCACCCTTACACACATCCAATTCACTACAGGCAGATAATAGGGTTGATAATAGGACTAAAGTGGTCTTCATTTGGATGCCTAGGGGCTGGGTCCTGAGAGACAGGTTTTATTGGGTGATATACTATGTCCCCCCAAGTGCTCATATACTTTTGATGGGGCTGAGTCTGGCACTTGTTATTGGCTTGTTGTCTGGCGCAGGGACTGGCAATGTGAGTGCTGCACCCACCCAGGGGTGGAGCCAACATACAGTGTAAATGAGATGGGTCTTCCTCTTGCTCTCTTCTGCCCTCTCTCGCCATCGCGCTTGCTGCTTGCAGCTGCCATGAACAGCTGCCCCGCCACGCCATGTTGTCTTGGAGCCAACTGAGTATGGACTGAAACTCCCGAGAAACTGTAAGAAATAAACCTTTCCTTCCCTAATTTTGGGCATCAGGTATTTTGTCTCAGCAATGAGTAAAAAGTAACCAAGACACAGATAGTTACAATAAGGCAGGGGAAGCATGAACTAAGGCGCTGGAGATTGAGAACCAACTCTAGTATGTAGCTTGGAATGGCTGGAATGAGAAGATTCAGACTGTGGGGCTCCTGGGAGGAAAGAATTCAAAGCATCAGTTATTTTGAGAGGTTGCCTGGCTCTCAATCTCTAATTTTGCACTTAAATTTTATTTAATAAGTATTTTTGTTCCCTCTCTCCTATCCTTTGCTTCTCTTTCTGGCTTCCTTCCTTCCTTCCTTCCTTCATTCTATTCTATTGCTGTTGCTAAATCTCATTGTGACTAGCCCCAGAAGCATTTTCTTGATGCCACAGCCTGCAGGGAAATTACAAGACACCTGCCCTGCTGCTGGAGTTTATCACAGGGTAACAAATACACAAGGTGCCTCAAGGCCAAGCTAAAACTACCCCTTAAGATATCCAAGAGTGGAGCAAAAATGTACAACAGCTAGAAAAATGTTTGGATTAAACCCAGTACAAAGACCTCCAACAGACAAAATTAAGTTCCTGAACATTTGCATTCAGAGAGTCAATACCAGCTTTAATAAAATAATGTAATAAAAGCACTGTTCAGTGAATAAGAAATGCCCAAGAAAATTCATGGGGAGAATTCGGAAATGTCTTCTCTGTGTAAGACAGAATTCAAGAAATAGGAAATTTCTAATGCTATTTCTGGAACTATAGTTAGTCAGAAGAACAATTCTTTTCACTTTTTATTAATTCCCAGAACACAGAGAAATAAGAACCAAGAGCAACCTTTTCTTGACATCCTTCAACTGTTTTCGGAAAAAAATAAGTCCCGTAGAATAAATACCTGAAGCACATTTCCACCTCCTTCACAGGGCAAGTATTAAGATCAGATACATAGAAAAGTAGTCTGTTAATAGGTGATATGTGAGCAAACAAACATTCCCATGATTGTGTAGAGGTTCTATTTTCACAGATCACAGATATCGGAAGAAATCCTACAGAAATGAAAGGACTAAGGAGATTTTTCTCTAGTGTTTTTTTAGGGGAAATTATGATTTGGGTGAATCGTGGAAATTCAAGACACCAGCTAAATAAAGTGCTTGTACTTGTTCTTTCAAGAACCCTGGGTTCTATGGAGTGGCAGGCTTAGCATTCAATGCCCAACAGGCCTTCATGATGAAAGGTAAAATGCACTTCCCATATTATTATTTGCTAGGTATTGAAAAAGTCTTACATGATCTGTTCAGTAAGTGATGATTACAGGAAAAGCCCTAAAGTGAACAGTTGGCATACTATCGCTCTACTCAATAAAACGGGTACAAATTCATAAATTCTGAAAACCATAAAATCAAGTGATGTATCTTATAAAAACCTTTGAAACATGCGAATTTCAACAAAAATGTTTTATACAGGGTGATTACAACATTAGGTCCCAAAGGCCACCCTCACATCCTCCCACAGCAGCAGGTCACTGATACAGGATGTACATGCCTGTCAGGAATCCCCAAATCGCAGGTCCAAGCAGAGCAATGTGCAGAGAAATAAAGAATGATTGCTTTAAATATTGATAGTAAAAACTTAAAATTGTTTTGGGTGGGGAAAAATGATGGTAACACCTTCTACATAAGTCTAAAGTGGTTGTATTTTTAGGGGTTGCCTCATCAGGAGGCGTCAGAATCAACACCAGCTGGAGGACCCAATGGTTTGTGCCTTTGACCAGTCACTGCCATTCCTGGACTTCCATTTGCAGTCAGTAACAATGAGAGCTGCCACTTTCCTTAATTACTATTATGGTTAGATCTAAAATGTTTTTCAAAATCTCATGTATTCAGGGGCGACTGAGTCATGGGGCTACCATACTCATCAGTGGATCACTTCATTCAAGAGTTCATGGCTAAGTGTGATGTTAGGAGGTAGGGCCTAATGGGAAGCATTAGGCCCTAATGTGGGGAGGGGGAGAATGACCTGAAATGGTATATCTGAAACAGTATATTCTTGTCCCTGGCTTCTCCTCACTCTCTGTTTCATGGCTGCCATGGATTGCACAGCTGTTCTCCTTCAGGTCCTCCCACAATGTCCTTTCTGCCTTCGAGTCAGCCAACTATAGACTGAACACACTGGAACTATGAGCCAAAATAAACCTCACCTCCTTTAAATCGTAGGTGTTAGGTTTTTTGTCTCAGAAATGGGAAAGTCAACTAATACAATGTGCTAGGCCATTGGGCTAAGAATCTTTTAACTTTAATTTAAGTCTCAGAAATACCCACTGAATTAGATCATGTCAAAGAGGTTAAGATTTATGTTAGCAGCTGGACACAGGAAAATGTAGAGCAGAGTTAGAGACCAAAAACCGTCCAACCCCAAAGTCTGATCTCTGCTTGTCCGTCTTCACAATAAAGCATTAGAAAAAGATGACGTTGAGCCTGCTGATTGCTAAGAGCCCTTCTAAATTTAACACTACATTATTCCCAACACTTCTAATCTCCAGGTTCCAGAGTTCCCTATGTCTGATTTCATCTTGCTCCTGCTTAATCATGTGCTTTTGCCTTGCCAGGATTGGAAAGGAAGCAATAGAAGGCAGCTCTGATGTTTTATGAGAACCCCCGATCTGTGTTTCACACACAGCTGGAGTCCTGTGACCTCCTATCACCTACCAGCAAGCCTGCCAGTCCTGGATTCCTTTTAGTCAAGAACAAAATCCATCCCCCAGCCCGCAACCAAGGAAAAGTTTTAGCAAACAGCCTATTATTCCTAAAAACTGGAAACTCTTGGCTGGAGAATAGCTCAGTAGCAGGCTGTGTACTATGTATAAGGCTTTGGGTTTAATCCTCAGCACAACAAATAAATAAATAAATAACCAACCAACAACTGTTTAATATGTTGATACTATGCTTGATTTTTATGTATATTGAATCAATAAAGTCTCAAAACTCTCCACATTATTCATTTCGCCAAAATACATACTGAGCATTTTCTCTACGTCAGACACTGTATGGAATGCTACAAGACATTAGCCACATATATGTGTTTGTCTAGAAAAGGTTCAGAGGGTTCAAGAGCTTATAGAGCCAGGTACAAAGAGGCATAGTGCAAAGGTTCAAAAAAGCTACTGTTAGCTTGAAATCATACAGGTAGTAGTGCTCTCAAGACATCTCTAGTAATTTACTAGCTGAATATCCAACAACACACAAAATATTTTCATATACATGTTCTCATTTAACTCCTTGGATCTTTGGCTTGTTTAAAGGAAAATTCTTCCCTCATATTCCCAAGTAGTTTAATAAATACTTTTGTCTAGAACTTCTGATGGAGCATAGACAATCAAGCCAGAGGGACTGAACTCCTTTTCCCCTGCAAAACAGATTAAGCCTGACATTTCCCTCTATGCACAGACAACATGAGAGACGATCACCTCACAAGTAGCAATGATTCTCTTATGAAATGAAGCCTATTTCTTAAGCCACCAACTTCCACTTAATTCATGTATATACAAGTACAGTTTCTTCTTGCCAAAATGTACTTTTTTAGCTGCCTCATGAAACCTTTCTAGCAACCTCACTCAGTCTGGTAGTTATGTGGGGAAGGGGAAAGGAAGATGAGACGATGAGAAGAATAAATAAAGATGATTTCCAGTCTAAAGGGAGGAGTTGGTGCTGATATGTCAACAAGCAGACCCCACACTGCCACAATGTTTCATGACAGACCATAAATCCAGATTTTCATGCATATAGTCATCTAAATTTTTAGATGTAGCCATCTAATTCAATCATGGGTTTTTAATACAAGGAGGGCCAAAGAAGGAAGGGTTGAAAGCAAAATTCAGGTTCAGCCATCTAATTTACAACATCTGGCTTATGAAGGCAGATGTAACAGAAAGGGAATAACAAAAAATGTCCAACTTTTGCTGTTTCCTAACCAGTAAGAGCAAAGCAGAGGAGGGCATGTGTGGCTCTCCTGAGTGGAGGGAGAGAGTAGGAGCCCCCAGCCCCAAAGAGCACCTTCAAGAGACTCCGCTTCAAAGGGCGGTTGTGACATCAGTGACACGTCATGGTGTCTAGTATACAGCAAAGAAATGTTAATTCCTGTGTCATTATTACTGTCATTAGGGCATAGCATATATTGTCATTATCTCAAATAGGTCAAGTCACACTAGCTGTGTAACTTCAGCAAGCTATGACCTGCCCTCCATATCCTCAGAGTCTATATCCATGGATTCAACCAACTGTGGGTCAAAAATGTTCAAAAAAAAATTGCATCTATACTGAACCTGTAGAGACTGGTTTTTTTGTTTGTTTGTTTGTTTTTGTTTTCCCCTTGTCATCAGTCCCTAAACAATGCCACATAACTATTTACATAGATTGACACTCCACTAGCTATCATGACTAACCAAGAGACAACAGAAGAGGCATAGGCTAAATGCAAATAGCAGGCAATTTTATATAAGAGATTTGAACATTTGCAGGTTTGAGTATCCTCAGGGGTCCTGGAACCAGTCCCCTTGGATACCCAACTGTACTTAACATCTCTAGCTCAGTGTCATCATCTATAAAATGTGCTGGCATAGACCAAGCTTCTGGAAATGTCAGCTGTTATTGGTGTTACAGAGGTGACAGGAAGCCTTTCCTAAAGTTAAATGTGAAATATGATGGAAGAAAACCTCCAAAAGCTGTGAACACAAGCCAAAACTTTGACCAAATTATTTTCAAACAGCTTGATTAGATTTTAGGCATATTATTAACATACCTGCACCTTAATTGCTTGGTTTGTAGGATGAGCAAAAACAAAATGATCTAATTCATACGTTTGGGGAAAAAGCAGTTTGCACATTATCATGCATCAAACAAATATAACAATCATTAGCCCAAGTATGAAGTATCAGATCTCTACTCCACAAAACGTAATGGTGAAAACCACCAAGAAGCACTCCCAGCAGTGGAACCCACACTTGGCATTGTGCTGAATTTTAACTTTACCACTCCTATCAGTATGGACCACTTTCAGCTCCAAACTGACTCAGTGGTCCTCACATGCAGCAGTGCCTGGGAATTCACATAATTCTGTCCTCGCTGCACAGATGAGGATTTAGAACCGGAGGTTCTTAACTGTTAACCCAAAGCTGACCGGCATGTTGCACCCCGCCTGCCTGTAGTACTCATTAATGTTAGGAAGAAAAGCTTGGGGAGGTGTCTTAATTTAGGAGTCTACTAAAGTGTTTTTTAATTCTCAGTCACTGCTTATTAACACAGCTACTGCAGGCAGACTCAGGGCTAATATTACAGCCATCCACAACCAGAACATAACTCTATAATTACTCTGATGTTTCTAATAGAGTTTTACAATGGGCATAGAATTATGTACAGAGGGAAAAAATTGTATTAGACACCTCTGAACCTTGGAAATTGTATTACTTAGAACCTTGGCAAATGAGCAGTAAGTATTTAAAGAAGATTAAGACGAACTTCCCATTTGGTGTCCTACTTAATTTGCAAGGCAATATTTGGCTGTCACCTTCCATGTAAACCACTCAGGGTCATCCCCTGGCTTCCACGCTGCAGTAGCACAGCTGAGCAGCCACCCAGAGCCATCACACCAGCAAGGGTAGCAGGGCCGAGGGTACCAACCTCCCCACCAGGGCCTGCGCTTCCGGGAGTTTAATGAGTCACCCTTCTGAGAGCCACAAGAGGGGCTCCAGGCTTCCCCAGGCCTCATGTGACACAACTCAGGATTTCCTTAAAGGAGAAGGGAAACTGTTCTCCAGAAATTCCCTTGAGAAGTAAATCACTGTTCCCACACCATCACCGCCACAAAGTCCCACATCTGACCCAAAATCTCAGAAGTTCTGCTATTTAATGATATATATCATATTGAAAACAATGTATCAGTAAAAAAGAAAGAGTAGCTTACTTGCAGAGCACTGAAATCATAGACTGGGAACGGAAGTCCAAGTTCCTCATTTTCAAAATAGGAAAGTGAGAGCTGCCAAGGGGAAGTGACTCGCTAAAGACGACACAGTAACCCAGTGATTTTTTATGAGAAAACATGCATTTCCCAGAATATCTGGGAAACACACCTAAGCATTCTCAACACAGTTGCAGGGGAATTCACGGTCTGTGTCTACTCTTCTCCTCCCCACTGCAAGGCTTGATTTCCTCTCCTCTTCAGAGGCACCCCCTTCCCTTTCTATTCCCATCCAGCCCTCTACTGGCTTCTCCTGAAGACAGACACAAGGCTGTTTCCGCTTCGTGGGGTCTTCACACCAAATCACAATATGAAGGCAATGGGTCATGGGAGCAGCAAACCAAGGGACATTTAAACATCAGAATCTCATAAACTTCTTGCTTGTGATCCATCATGTATCATTTATTTATTTATTTATTTATTTCCTGCAAAGCAATTAGAAGCTTCTACTTCTACTCGAGGCTGAGGCTGAAGTCCCACTCTCTCAACACTACTCCATTCCTTTAGAAGCCCATTTGGCTTTGACACCCAGCACCCCATCCCTCCACCTACCATGTGAGCAGCAGGAACATGCAGTCTAAGTAGGGGTGAACCCGGTTCATAAGATTGCCTGTCGGTTTTTCCTCACACATCTAATTGCACACACAAAAGCTACAACTGATAAGAAGGGTAAGACTCTTGCTATGCAATCTCTTTATCTGCTCTTTGACATTTCTGAGCATATTCCCAAGCCTCTCTCAGAATATTCTTTTAGTATCCAACTTACCATCATTCTTTGTTCACCAACCTGCTCAAGTGGCCAGTTACCGAGTCTGAACTGACTTACACACACTATGTGAGTAAAGTAGGCAACATGGAGACCAGGGTGGGAACTTGCTGAGGAATCTCTGCATGATCCACTTCCCCTCTGACCACGGACTGGAAGAACAGAAGTCTTTTCTTAATAACTTTGCTTCTGGACCAGAGCCCACCTTCTTCATTCTACCAGCAGGTGCTCTGCTCCCAGTACCACTTCCACCCTGCAGAGGATAGCATAATCTTGAACATCACAGACAAACTTCTGAGTGGGTGCTCCACACTGTCCAAGCCTAAACATATGACCAGGTCATCTCCAAGTCAGATCTTCCCTAAGTTACCATCCTTTCTGCTTTGGTAGTAAAAGATTACCCATATAAGCACTGGATTTAAACTGTCATCTTAATTTCAACTCCTTTAATCTAGCCAGGCAAGAGATTTTTAACCCATGCAATCAATGATGCTCCCCACTCTGGCCCCACGGGCTGGGTTTACAGATAACTAAGTAGAACAAGCATCCTGTTTGGTCAGTGCTGCACTTTTATCAATGTCCAGGAAACTATTAAAAGCAAAAGAAATAACTTCACATTTCCTGGAAAAATCTAGCTTTTGTTTGTTGACAAAACTTAAAAAGAAAAAAGAAATCACTAGGAGCTCCATCCTACCTACTCAAGAGGAGGTTAAGCCAAAATATTTGCACAAACAATTGTATGAACCCTTGTTCAGACAAAGTTATTTTACCCCTGTTCTCAGGCTAGCACATTAATTACATTTAGGCAGGGGGAAAGTGGGAAGGAAAGGGGCGGGCTGGGGAGGGGAGGGCTGGAGAGGGCAGTTTCATGCTTTGTGCTGTTCCTTTAACACAGCACGCACGTCCTTGAAACAGCCCCACAAAGTTAGCAATTTCCTTCAAAATCTTTAAAAACTAAAACAGGCTATAAAACTAAGATGAAACAGGATGTTTTATCCCTGTTTTATTTGCTCAAGATCACAGGAGAAACTAAGGCCTGCCTGTCCCCAAAGATCATCATGCTTCTTTTGGTTTACTTCCTCTTTCATGACATAGATATCTACTCTCCATTTCAGATCCAGAAAGATCAATGTAATGGCATTTTTCACCCCAAACAACAATAATACCAAAACACTAAGTCTGCTTGCAAGTCCGTCACTACTAGAAACTAAGTCCTTCAAGCCAGCTTAGTGTCCCATTTAGTCTCTCATAGCTATCAATACCACCACAACTCCTTAGTTACTGAGTGTCTCAACAGGCAATAATTCAGCTACAATTTCCCAAATAAAAAGATATTTGGGAAAAAGTTTCAACTTTAAGGTGGCTTGGGTGTCACTCTAGGAGCTTGCTTATGGTTGGGACCCCTAGCAAGAGGAAAGAATATTGGACAAAAGAAACGGAGATGCCTCAAGAAGTGATAAGAAATGGTAGGCGAGAAAGTGAGAAGAACTCTCTTGAGTTTCTAATATGAGTCATCAAAGTATAAAGATGAATAAGTTCTTCCAAGAGAAAAGAGGAAACACAAGGAAAGAAAAGATGAGGAATTAATCGCAAACAACTTCATTATAGTTAACATTTTTCCCTCAGTAGGTGAAACATCTCTGTCGTATCCAGGAGGAATTGATTATAACATGGTGACATATAACCAAACTAAGGCTCAGAGTCATTGTGTAGCTCAGTTTAAGGCCACCATGCTGGTCAGTACCATTGGGAAGACAGGAACTTAGGTTTCCTGACTCAGCTGGCCTAGGGCTCTTTCTGGTCACCAGCCTCTGCCAGGATTGAGGCCCCACTAACTTAGGAGTTCCCATTCCACCAGTTACCTGCTGTGTAACGAATGAGATAAGGGAGGACTGGGTCAAACCCAAGAAAATGTGGCACTTCTATAGGAGGCAGCTCCTGCCCATGAACAGGCAGTACAGGAAATTATGCCTCGTTCTTATTTTTCAAGAAAAGTTAGAAATCTGATCTTGTGAAAAATCTCCTAGCTTTTAAATGTTTGCTACAAAATTTTACAAACACTATGCTGGTCAAATCGAATATACACATAAGGGAAAATGAGCCCATAGATGACCAATTCTAAATCTGATGCATCTAAAATAAAGGGTCAATGCAAATACTGTATATGGTTCCTAACTGAGGACCACAGCAGCTTAGACTTACTGATGCTAAAAATCCAAATGCCCACCAATCAATACCTCTCATTCATATATTACTATTTAGCAAGTGTACAGAGATGCTATTAAAATAGAATTCAAAGTAATTTATGTGGTTAACTAAATTGAATAATTTAGTATTGAATAATTATTCATT
Source organism: Dasyprocta punctata (assembly GCA_004363535.1). Taxonomy (NCBI): domain Eukaryota; kingdom Metazoa; phylum Chordata; class Mammalia; order Rodentia; family Dasyproctidae; genus Dasyprocta; species Dasyprocta punctata. The sequence continues at coordinate 17,963 of RJWM01009234.1, forward strand.
TTTTACCAATAAACTGATAGCAAAAATATAACCACTACCACTTGAATTCTGTTTCCTTTTTCCCCACCCTCTTTTTGGGGATTGAATTTAGGACTCATGTCCGTGCCCATTCAAGACAGGTACTCTACCAGTGAACTATACAACCACCCTCATGGTCTCACATAATTTTTTAACTGAAAAAGAAAATCCATACATAGAAAAGGTTAGGAATAACTGATCTAGAACATTTCTAAAGACCCCATTTTATGTGCTACAGAGAGGCAGGAGACTAGAAACAAAAGCGAAGTCTCCAAATATGTAACAGTACACATGTCCATCCCCAGTGCCTCACCACGAATAGTCACCACTTGATCACCCAAGTTCAACAATGAATGAAAAATGGTAAAAATATTAACAGCATTTATTGAATACTTCTTAAACAGTTACTGAACTATGTTTCAGGCAAAATAAATAAGTAAATAAATAAAACAGATGTATAAAAATCCATCAGTGCTATTTTATAGCAGTGGGAAATACCAGACATTAATCACAAATAACTGCAAATTCTTAAGTGGCCAGAGTAACTAAGAAACCTGTGAAGCTAGAATGCCGGTTGAGGGGGATGTGGCCAGTTCTGGGATAGTGTAAAAGGTATTCCTCCAAGGAGAGATGGTCCCATGCAGCTGGAAGGCCATCGTGGCTGGACTGCTTGAGTGAGGGTATCTAGGGTCACAGCCTCAGGCTGGAGAGGAGATGGCACCATGGCTTTCCAGACATGGTCTGAAGGCTTGGGCTTTTACCCTAACACACAGCAGGGTACCAGTACCATACACAGTGCCTGTCTTATAGCACGCAGATAAGAAATTCATTGTAACAGGCTGTTCTTCTGAGTATTTACACTGTGTACAGCACTGGAGGACACTTCCATTACCAGTATGAACTGTATTCCTGGAAAATGATGAGTAGGGTAGAATGACGCTACTCTGAATATCTGAATTCGATCTTCTACATATTGAGTACCAAGATCTCAAGACATTATTTCATCCCAAAGGCTGACTAGAGCACACAGCCAACGTGCTTCAGTGCTTTACGACAAGTTCACATACAAGGATCTGCCTCTACAAAGCAGACAAACTGGACAGCTTACTTCAACAACAGTCACCTTTCGAGAAGACTCACATTGCTAAAGAAGCAGATCCTTTAGTTCACATACAACTGATACGATTTATAAGTTCTGGTTACAAAGGAAACTTTTAAAAATACACTGGCATCTGCCTTTTACTGGGGAAAAGAAATACTCTCCATTATCCCCACAGTGATAGACTACATTAACTATGTCCTAATTAAATGTTCTAAATCTGGAATGAAACCCACCAGGGGAAGGGGAAGGAAGAAGAAGAAGAAAAGGCTGCATCTTTGTAAAACTGCCCTAATTTACTGAGCATCAAGGGCCCATTTGACTTTTGTACAGCTTAAATCAATCAATTAGCTGGGCTACACCTTCTGACTTTCAAAACAGAAACTACGCGATAGGATGAGATTTCATACAAAGGACTATTAAATAAACAAAACCCACAAGCATCAAAAGAGGGATTGTCCTCAGGGCTGCCAAGGAAATTAAATGGCAGAATGAAAAGACTCTGGATCAGCAGCCAGAACCATATCAGCAACTGGCTTCCAGGACAACAAAACCACTCTCCACCATTCTACCCGCTACTTTTCCCTTCCATTCTCCCCTCATGTTCGGGCTGCCTCCTGTTGCACCCCATCGACCACGGAAGCCTGGTAGTCAGTTCTGTGAAGGTACATGGAAGGAATGAAAGAAGCAGACCACCTGGGTTGGAAGCCAGTCTCTATAACTTCCTTGAACAGGTGATCTCAGGAATTCAGTGTCCTTATCTATGCAGTGAGGCTGGTACAGTATCCTCCTTATAGGACTGTCATGAGGATTAAATGAGTTATGGTCGTACCAAACCCTTGGAACAACGCAACCCACGGGAAAGAGCTTCTCAAATGCACTACAAGCACTATCACCACTTCTGATTTTTGTTTGTTTGTTTGATTGTTTTGGTTTTTTTTAAGTACTGGGGATCAAACTCACAACCTTGCACCTGCCAGGCAGGCACCCAAACCACTGAGCCAAATTCCCGGCCCTATTTTTTTTTTTGAGGCAGGGTCGCACTATGTAGTTCAGGCCGGCCTTGCTCACGTTGTAGCCCTAGCCAGCCTTGAACTCACAATGTTCCTCCTACCTCAGCCTCCCGAGTGCTGGGATTAAAGGCGTGCACCAACACACCCGGCTCTACCACTGCTATTTGACTTTGAGTGAGTCACTGTCCACTGTGAGGATGAAGTTTCCCTATCAGCAAAGTGATGTGGTTGGGTGTCCCGATTGCAGGAATATCGCCATGCGCTTATTTCCTCCATAATACAGAATTTTCAGTCCTATTTCAAATCTAAATCCTCCAAAGGCTGTGAGCCCCAAGACCAATTATGGAGCACTAAGGTTACGCTGGGTCCTTCGCACCCCATAGGGGTAGACCAATCACAAAGCTCTAACTCCTCCAACCAGCTAGCTGGCCTTCCCTATTCTAGGTCAAAATATCCAACATGATTGAGACTCAAAGCTGTGAAAACAGTGCAGAGAAAAAAAGAAAAAAGAAGAACACTTCAGAGGGAAAAAACCAGACATGGGAGAGACAAGGAACAATCAAAAAACCAACCAAAGCAAACACGACAGACCAAAAATACACTCTGCCCTTGAGTTATCTTTTTAGCATCCTTCCTCTAACAGCAATTAGGGAAACTTCAAACTACAAGCTGGCTTTGTAGCAGGGAAAATGTTCCCTACCTTGAAGCATAGCCCCCTTGAAATTACTTGCTTTCCGCTTCAAAGCCAGGCAAAGGCCTCCTTGGGGACCAAGTGTTTTGGGTCCAACACTCTGGGGTGCAAACACCGTTTTGAGGCACAGTCCCTGCTCAGCATCTATTTAACCTTCTCTCTACCCCAAAATAAAGTCAGGGCTCAGGATGACTAAGTCTCCCCTCTGCCCCTCAGTTTCTCTGTCTGTAAAACAGAAGCAAGAAAGCATCTAATTTTCAAGTTTCTTAGGAACATTAAAACTGTAGACTTCCATCAGTGATTTCCACTTTGCAAGGGCAAACATTTTTACAATTATTATGACTACATTTTTTACATGAAATTAAAAAAAAAAAAAAGATGCAGAGTTATTTGCTGTTTTCTGCCAGAAGCTAAACTTCTTAGGTTCAAATCTCTGCTCTACTGGTAGCTCTGTGATTTCTGGCAAATTTCTTGCCCGGGCTGCAGATATCTCATCGGTAGAATATGGATAATATTACCTTCCTTATAGTGTTGTTGCTAGGATTGATTTAGTTAATAAAGGTAAAGTATGAAATACTCAGAACAGTGCCTGGAACCCAGTAAACATTATTTTAGTGTGATTATTACTTTCAGTGTTACTCACCTAGTTTTTCTACCCACAGAGAACAGTTATTTGGAAGACAGCCTGCAAGCACAGACACACACACACAAGGTGCACAGAAAACCTGTTCTAGTCACGATCCCACCCCAAACTAACAGGATGCTCTGAATGAACTGCTACCCCACTCTGTGCCTCTGTTTCCAGAGCAGACGGCACAAGGATTTTCCCTAAAATCTTCAGATCAGAGGTGACAAACTGATAGTCACAGTGTTCTGTCTGAGTTACATTTTTAAACTCCACAATATTTTTTTTTTACAGTTTTAAACTCCATGGTTGATTTTGCTCTCAATATCTAAAAAGCTTAAAATTTCCCGTAAGTCTAAAATATGCAAAGAAATCTCACCCTCCTAGACCCTCCACAGTGGTCTTAAAGGGTGGTCCCTTGTCCAGCAGCAACTACAGTACCTGAAAACAAAGAACTGCAAATTCTCAAGCTCCACCCCAGAAACACAGAATCCAAAAACCCTGGGCGTGGGGCCCAGCAGCCGGTTTAACAAGCAGAGGACCAGTGTGTACACTGCAGCTGGAGAATCCATGCAGTGCAGCAACAACTGGCAGGTCTGGGGGAGCAGGAGTGCCCATCAGACAAGACAAGAGGTGATCTCAGCTCAAGGCTGCACTCCCAGGCCCTGGGCTCCCTGATTCTGCCACAGAGGACAGGCTGGCATTTACCAGGTCACCCGCTGCACTCATTTCCCTTACCATGTTGTCCCTGGAGGGTCTTTGGCACCCCGGCTCTCATCTAGATGGACCACCTCTTCTCACAACAGAATTAGGAGTCCCTTGGGCACCGTATGCTGATAGGATTGCGTTGTTACGAATATCAGAAACACAGTCTGCATGAAAGCAGACTTCACACACCAAGGGCACAGTTGAGAGAACAAACTGTTGAGTTTCCTTTATTAATCACAACACAATCCGCTCCAGCAGCTGCTATTAAGAACAGCTGCAGCTGCTAAAAGGGTGATCTTGAAGCAGCCCAGAAAGTGCTTACAAGTTGAATACCGACACAGGCTCAGGCACGTGGGAGCTGGCGGTATACTGGCGTGGTTCTGCCTCCTGATCTCAGTGCCTCTCCGTGGTCCAGAAATCCTCCTCCTCCTCTTCCCCAAATTAGGATGAAATAGAGAAGGACAGAAGGGTTTTAGAACTAGAACATCAAAGGACTTTGATTTGATCCCACCTCTACCATTTAGTGACCTTGAGGGAGCTCCTGGGCTTCTCTTGATCATCCTTTCTTCCTGAGTTAAAATGACACAGTAACTGCCACTGCACAGGGATGTTGTGAGAAGTCAAATGATACTATGTATATGACTATTTTATCCACTGTGGAGGACTAGATCAAAACAAAGGCTTATTGTCATCCAAAGAAAGCAGCTGTGTGACCCATAAATCATCAAATGTAGGACTTCCTGTTGCCCAGAGCAATCAGGTGAAATCAGAGAATCACAGGGCGACAGAGGACCTTTTAAGGAGCTAAGATCCAACTTTTCTTGGTTCTCTCTCACCATCCCTACCCCTGAATGCCACTGACTAGTGTGGTCCCAGCTGGGAAACTCTGTCTAACAGAGTTCACCACATTCCTCAGCCTCCAGGGAACATGCACTAGTCCTTCTTGCTCAGGCCAAGTCAGACTTGCTGTAATTGAAGAATCCTTGACAGCTACTTTCAGTTTTACCCCCTACCCAAGGGCCTTTGCACAGCTGTTGGGTCTACCTGAATACACTTCCATCAGTCTTCAAAGGCTTGGTCCCGGCTTCTTCCATTTTGAATGTCTCTTCTTTAAGGCAGTGTTCTGTATCACTTTTTCACTCATCCTACCCAGTTATTCCACATAATAATATTCTAGGCTTCTTGTTTTTTTCACAGTGCACATCCATATTTACATACATGTCTTATCTTGTTAAATCCTCCAGACAGCTGAAGCCTGTGGAGATAGCAATTTTGCTTCTCTAATTGACCACTCCGGGCACTTACACAAGTAATTGCATCATAGTAATTACACCAGCACATGATCGGCACACAGACATATGCTGGATGGACTTTGGAACTAATGAATGAATGCTTAACACCCCTGTGCTCATTTTGTAGACATTTCAGTACTGGTTGGAAGACACAAACAAGACAGATACCAAATCCCCATTACTGAGTTAATTCACAAAGAGTAATCAAGGCTCCTCTTGATGAGGAAAGAATATTCAAAAACTAAAGTAACAAACTGAATAATAGTTCCCAGTGCCCACTTTATCATTCATAGCAGAACTGCCCCTGATTATCTCTTTATCTTGTGCAGAGGGAACTCATTAAAAGGCACTTAAGAGGGACGCAAAATAGGTGTTTCCTGGAGACAGGGCCTCACAGAATGGCATAATTATGAAGTGTCCTTAGGTCATTCGACTGGCAAGTACTTACCCAGGTTCACTGTAAACACTGTTCCGGACCCTAAGAACCATCTGGGCGACCTGGACAGTTCACATCTACAGGGGTTGCACTTCCCCAATCCTTTCTAAGCTAGCTTCACACACTATGAACTCTTGATTCAGAAGGAAAACAGAAAAGGCCACAGGTGAATGAAACCAGCTACCTCTGCCTTGTCTGAGAATACAAAATCACCCTAGCAAATCTTTAAAAAAAAAAAGCAAAACAGAAAAAAAGGTAGAATACAGAATTTCAAAAAAAAAGAACAGTAAGAAATCAATACTAGTCAATATATTACATATTGTTATCTTAGACGTACTTGTTCAAGTTACAAGATCTAGGCATAAAAAATGATCAAACAATGACAACACAAATGATTCTTTCTGATGAACAGAGAATTAGTAGTATAGTTATCTATCTTGCATACTTATAAGATGTATGAGGGTAGAGAACTTTCTGAAGGTCATGTACTGCAGCACAAGACAGCTGATAGCTGGACTGAGCCATTTTCCATATCTGACTCTGCAAGTTTGTTTCATTTAGTTTAGTTTAGTTTAGTTTTGTTTTGAGACAAGGACTCTGTGTAGCCTAGGCAGACCTTGAACTCATGGTGATCCTCCTGTCTCAGCCTCCTGAGTCCTGGGATTACAGGGGTGCACCAGCTTGCCCAGCTATCCTGCAATTTTGAACCACCCTCAGTCTCAATACCCACATCTGTAACACACACCTTTTTCAAAGACCTATCCTAAAAATACTTCACCACATGAGGATAAAGATTGTAATCTATAAGGTACTTTCTTTACTGTACCAAGGTATGTTAATATCATTGGTGGCAAATAACAATAGCTTATAATAATAAAGAATTGCCACTCAGGAGGCTGAGGTAGGAGGAGGAATGTTTTGAGTTCAAGGTCGGCTTGGGCTACAACTCAAGCACCAGGCCGGCCTGAGCTACATAGTGCGACCCTGCCTCAAAAAACTAGGGCCAGGAGTTTGGCTCAGTGGCTTAAGCTCCTATCTGGTAGGCGCAAGGTTGTGAGTTTGATCCCAGGTGCCACAAAAAAAAAAAAAAAAAAAAAAGAATTGCTACAACTTGAGTCCTAAAGAAAGCACTGGATCATTCTGAGGATGACTGATAAGCCTGTCAAACACCTTACTGGGAAAGGCAGCTTAATGCCTGCCTTGCACTCTGTGAAGCCCAAGCAGCCCCTAGGATGCATGTGGCACAAAAATCAAGGTTCACAGAAAGGAAGCATTCCCATGAGCTGCAACATACTGTTTGCAGCTCTTAGTGAACAAACTCCAGCAATCACTTGGACATTTATTTCTCCCATTGCCCTAGGCTACGTCTTAAGGAATGCAGAAATGTAGAAAGCATCTGAAAAAATATTCTTCCACATAAGGAGATAATATCAAGATTTTTTTTTTGATTGTAAAAAAAGGATGATAAAGCACTGCTGAACAGAAGAGGAAAATCAGAGACAATATCAGAACATTTTGGATTTTTTGTAAAATCCTCAAAGAAGAAGCCTCATAAGATGAAGTTTTACAGAGTGCTTGCGTCACCTCATACTTGAGACCACTTACTCTACACAGGACACACATACAGTATGTGTGGGGGCACACACATAAATATGCAAGGGATTCTTTAATCTACAGTGTGGGAAAACATATGCTAAGGGTCACAGAAGGGGACCAGGTATTAGGAGGACATGAAGAAAAGGCCAATCTTTTGCTCCTTGGAGATACACAAGAAGACCTCATGAGTAAAGCAGTCTTTGAGCTGAGAAAGGACAATAATGCATAGAGCAGGTGTCCAAGGCCATCTGGAGTAGCTGGGACTCTTTAATTATTTCTGTGACATGGATCTTCTTCACAAGCTGGCCTAGTTTATAGATTCCTGCAAATAAGAATATATTTAAATGAAGATAACAATATTACATAAGATTTCAAAGAAAATCAGTAGTAAAACACACGATGTGTTTACAAAGTCAATTTGTAATAGAGTAGCATGTATGATCCCTTAGTAATGAATTCAATAATAATATGTTGCAAGCCTAAAATCTGCCATCATTTTGAAGCAGAAGTATCTGCAACAACTGTAAGAGGAAATGAAAGTACTTGTGATTTCTACTGGCAACAAAAGCACAGGTAACACTAACACTACTACGGTTTGTTATGGACATTAAAACAGAAGGAAATGCTTTATTATAATTAGAGATTCATAAAAGTAAAATGCCCTATTTTCCCCCATTCAAGTTCACAGGCTCCAACTGTTTTGTGAACCCAGGTTAGGGCACGCTGATAAAGCAAACAACTCAAGCAAATGGGATGAGGCAATTTGGAGAATGTCACATGTTTATGTAAAACATGCAAAAAGAGATAGGAGGTAGCATGGATGTCAGGTGAAAAGCCAGCAGGCATGGTGGTGTATGCCTGGAATCCCAGCTACCTGCAAGGCTGAGGCAGGGCAATCACATGTTCTAGGCTAGCCTCAGAAAGTTAACAAGACCTTGTCTTTAAAAGGGCTAGGGATGTAGCTCAGCGGTAGAACATTTGCCTAGCATGCGCAAAGCCGTGGGTTCAATCCCTAGTATTAAAAAAGAAAAAGACGGGTAAAACCCTCAGAATAAGGTAAAGGTCCATCACTGAATTACTAAATCATAAAAGGTGCTTGTGATTGTTATCATGCTCTGTCATCATGGCGAGTTAAGAAATACCCAGAGGATTTCCACACACTTCTGGGCATGTCATGGGTGTATGACCTTGCGTACTGTACAAGTTCCCTGGCCCCTTCCTCTCTGCCACTGCTTCTCTGCCAACCATCAGCGGACCAGCTGTGCTCCACCACTCTTCCACCACGATATTCCTGTCTCGAGGCCAGCCTCCAGGCACTGAAACCTCAAGTCAAATAAACCACTCCCTTTTTAAATCCTGAGTGTCAGGTATTTGGCCCCAACAATGGGAAAGCTGACTAGTATAGCACTCTAAATTCTAGAATGGTATCTTCTTCTGGAATAAAACGAAATGACATGAAAGAAGTAAGGAAAATATCATGCGACAAGTTTCAAGTTAGAGCTCATCTTTTAAAGTAAATTTTGGTAAATTCACAAAAAGAGCACATATGCCATATGATCCCTAACTATAAGCACATAAGTGTGCATGGGTGCATGTATGCATATAAACACAGACATCTAGAAAAAAAATGTGCATCAAAACATTAATAGTGACCAGAATCCAGGAGTGACTATAGTTTTTTCTTTGCATTTTTGATCCTTAGAAAATGGCCAAAAAGCAGCTCAATAGAGGTTAAGAGACTTACTAAGGGTAACTCATAGACTGCATAATACAAAACAGAGCTGGTACCAGAACTCAGGAATTTTTTTTTTGTATGGCACAGATTCCAGGTTCAAAATTATATGCACTCAACCTCCTGGAGAAAGTAAAATCATCAATGCCAACTTACATATTCTTACACATTCAGCAACAGGTGCTCAGAGTGTGTTAAGTGACTTGCACAAAGTGACACACCGACTTACTAGAGAAGTCAGAGCTAGAACCTAGGTCTTAGAGCCCTGCTGAGCATGAATATTGCCCCTGTTGAAAGCAAGGGCTTTGCATCAGCCTAACCTTGGTTAGATCCCAGCCATTCTACCTACTTGCTGGTAAACGTGGACAAATTCCCAAATTTCTCTCATCCTAAGGTTCCCCATAGTTCTTGGACTCAAGGGCCAAGGTGATGATTGGTTGACACCATGATGTGAAAGTGCAGCACAATTCCTTATATAGTGAACACTCATCTCATTCGCTGTGAATCCCTAACCCATCCCAGGTGGAGGACTCCAGTGTTACTTTCTAGGAGCCAGCAGACATAACTCCTCATTTGGCTCACAGTCTGGCTCGAGCCTCAAAAGTCACCCAGGATCATTGCTCACTATGCTTAGGAGCAGATCTACTGCACAGAGAATGTGCAGCACTAAACATGACTCAGGACAGTAGGGTAAAGCAATGAGCAGCCAGTACAGGGATCTCTAGGGATTCTGAATCAATGGTTTCGAAATAGGACCAGAGATTTTGAACTGTGAAAAGCTTCCCAGGAGAGCCCAAAGGCCTAACACTCAATGCCAACTTCTCAGTCTGACAAGAGGGAATCTAGTATGTCTGTGAGTCCCAAAGAGACCCAGTCTACTCACAAGCAATGCATGACCCAGCGGTGGCACAGTAAAGTCTCAGGAGAAGACCCAGGACCCTTAACCGTTCCAGGACTGGCTCCTCTTCAAGGATGCAAGGCAGCCACTGCCCAGATCCAGGAGGGAGAACTGAAACCAATTCAAATTAGCACAAAGGTAATGAAGAAGGACTCTCCCCACAACCATCCTGTGTGTTTTCAGAGGAGAAACAAACTTCAGAGATGATCTTATGATTTATACAGATACAGCACATTAGCAAACACAAGAACTTACCAAGCAGTTGAAGGCCCACAAAGCAACAATTCACATCAAGATTGCTTGAATTCAGTAAGGAAAAAAAAGGTCATTCAAATACCACAAAGTCAGGGCTTCAAAATGGCCTACTCTGGAGATGTAAAAAAGCCTCCAAATATGGTAGGCCAAGAAGTAGTTCAAAGCACCACTCAAATTTAGAACTTTGAAGAAGCCAGGTGGTGTTTACTGGCCTAGGATGACATAGAGCTAGCAAGCTCGCCTCTTAAGATTTAGTATGCAGAGACAAAGGGTAGCAGTCTCCAAGATCCTTGAGAATTTCTCAATGTTTCTGCTATTTTATCTCAGAATCCTGAATATTGTTTGAGAAACATTCATGACATTCATTAAGGATTTGCTGAGTGCATGAAAGAGGGACAAGAAAAAAGCGGGCAGATAGAAACAGACAAAGAAAAACTACCTGGCTCCCACAGGCTAAGGGGATTATTCCCATGAAGATGGTGCCTTTTGGTTGTTAGACCCAAGAGGGATAGAAAATAAAAGGAATATACACTTTTAAAACCTGGGTCTAAACCCAAGCTCTGGGAGCACTTGGAATAAGTACTTGACCTCTTTGAGCCTCTGTGTTTCATCTTTTAAAAGGTACCTACTTCATCATCAAAAGTGGTAGGACAATACTTAACAGGTTGTCAGACGAGTTCAGGAGCTAATGGATTTGTGCAAAGCAGCCAGCAACACGGTCAACACATATTATGGCCTTAACAAATGGCAATGCATGTTGGAATTGATTATGCTCCCTATAGCAAAAGCCAGCACCCTCCCAACCTGCTGTTAACTGTAAGCCATAGTCCTAGGTGAAATCAAGTTGCAGGAGTAACTACCTGAAGTTCACTAGATTTTCTAATACAGCACATTTCTTTAAATAAATGATAAAATCACATACATTATTTTTCAGTTAGCAAACCAATTTCACTTTCAGACATAATTCTAAAAGAATGCATTACTGTTATCCATGCTTAATAAAAAAAAAAAAAAAAAACCTAAGAACCCAAAACCAGCATGAAACAGACTGAAACTGAATCTTTACAGATTTTAATATTTTATTATAATGGCCATGATTTTCTCAATCAAACATTCAAATAGGTGCATTTATTACAGAATAAGATACTTGAACTCAGCCTGCTCCAGAAATCACTTCAGCTGCTGCTTGTATTATGCTAATACTTTTAGCTGAAATCAGAAACAAAATCCTCAAAGTAGTTTAAAAGAAAAAAAAAAACCTTTCTCTAGATATTTCATGCATCTATTTTTAATAGTATCAAGTAGAAGAGGAATATGTCTTGGTAAGATCTCTATCATTTCTTAGCCATGTGATCGTCTTTGTTTCTTAACCCCACTAATTTCAATCACCTTATCAGTGTGATAGGAAAGCAACACCTTCTCAGAGGCTATGGAAAGTTCCTGGCCCTGAGAAGATGACCAGCAAACAGCTACTCTAATAACCACGCCACTGTAGCAACCACTTGTCTGTAACTTCGCTGTGTCTCTTTTCTGCCTTCTCCCAGCTTCTCCATACCCTCTCTTCACATAAGCCCCACAGAAACACAACCAGCTTCCTCCACACAACCTCGCCAGGGAATGAAGATAACAAAAGAGCCGGCAGAGACATTATGCAAATACCAAATATTATTAAAACATTAATGAACTCTGGCAATTTCTCTGAATTTTGATAAATGGTGTTTATCATGCACCGCCAGCCTCTCGCACAATCTGGGCTCTCAAATATTAACTAGATAATAACAGCAATCATTCTCCTAAAAGACCAAGGTATAAAGAAATAAGGAGTCTGAATGATTCCAGCTAACACCTGCCTCCAAAGGAATCAGAGGTACAGAGGTACAAGCAAGAGAAAGAACAGGCCAGATCAGAGACCGATGTGGCCACCAGTGGGTTCCAATCAACCCAGCAGCCTGTACAGGGCCCTGCTTTGACAGGACAGTAGAATGTGTTGGCCCTAAAAGGTCATCGGTTATGACAACTGTCTACCACACCTTGACTCTTCTTTGTAAAACTGCTTCCAAACAAGACAAAATGAAAAGGTCTGCAGAGCTGGAGGAACTTCACTCCAGGCAAACAATCTTAGAGTGGCTTGGCTTGCTGGCCACCATACCCACAGCTCTACTGAAGAGGCTTGTAGCAAATTCCCTGGCCATTTCAGAACGCGTTTAAACTGCTGACAATCCTCAGGTGCAGCCCAGGGAGAAGCAGAACAAAGCCAAGAGAACTCCTTCCCCAACAACTCCCAAAAATGAGAGCCGGGTGCCACCCAGGCGACACCTTAACAAGCTGGGGGTCATTAAGACACCTCATTCCCATATTCATGAAAGACCCAAGGCTGTGGCAAGTGAAACAAAGTGTACAAAAAGAGGTTTTGTTTCTTAAGCCAAGCAAAAATCTGCTTTAGAAAAAAGTAAATCCACATGGGGATCCTTGCTGTCACCAAACCTTTACTTGTCTGGAGTAGCCAGCACCTCATTAAGGGAAAGCAAGGGGACTCGAAAATGAATGCAGCACCACACACAGGCAAGCTCATTTCGCCATCTGCTTTGCAACGTCCAGAGGGGCAAAGGGCTTCAGTGACTCTCCTGCACCTTGTCTCCTGTAGGTGGAAACACCAAATTCCCAGGGACAAGAAAGGCTTCTCCTGCAAGGTCAACTGAGTAAAAAAGAATAGAAGCAAATCTAGTTTCACCTGTCAACACAATGCCATCCGTGACATGAAACATATGCATACATTAAACACCCTGGAATAATTCACTCTTTATATCTGGATCAAGGCTTTGCTAATGCAGTGTATCAGATGTAGGGTTAGCACAGAAGTCCCTAACGAGCCTCCAACTTCAACCTACCCCTCTCCCCCAGGTCTCCCATCCATCTTGTGATCAGGTGCTATCCTGACTGGTTGTGGCCCCACTGCCTTGTTCTAGCGAAGGACCTTGGGCAAGAGGCATGAAAACTGATGAGGCAGCTGTAAGAGCACAATGGTAGGTTTCTGTAATTTACGCCAAAGAGAAAGGCCATGATTAAGCAACTTAAATAACAGCTCTGAGCTTTGCGTGAGTGTCCCTACCCTCCAGACAATCACAGGGTTGGCTCTCTTTGTGAGGGTTTGAAGTCTCCCTCTGAAACCTGGTTCCACCCGGTTGTGGATTTTAAACAGCACTAACAATGCATCTAAATAGGTGAACAGTCAATATCTCAATAAAAATCCACCTCACATGCTATCTAGAATACACTTGGGGAGTGTGTAGCAAAAGGTAAAGGGGAGCGTGTAGCCCCAAGTTTTAACACGTTCCATGCAACTTCCCAAACCGTTACTGGACCACGTTCAATGCGTTTCACGTACCACTTAGGCTGTGGCGGACGAGAAAACCTAGAGCGAAAAAGGTGGCTCAAGGATAGAAGCAGCAACAGCCAGCCGGCTGAAATCCAAGTAGCTCAGAGGGAGGAGGCTAAAAAAGCTCTGTCTTCCTCGGCGATGGAAACACCTTTGCAATCACATTTCCCACTCCCATGTAAAATTGGCTGAGGATATCAGAAGAGCACGGAGACGCGCGGCAGCGCAGCGCCACACTCGAGCTCCAGTCCTGCGGCGAGGCCACCTACCGCATGACAGCCGCGGTTCCACGCGGGAGGCTGCCTGCAGCGGACACTCATTCTACAACTCAGCAGCAATAATCCCAACCACGCAGGGTCGGGAGGGGGGCGTCGGTTTCCCATACCGGACTCAATTCCTTTCCATTACACTGCATTCAATAATCTATCAGTACCCGTAGGTGAGGGACTGGGTGGTGACGGTGGATACCCCTCTTGGGCAGCGCTGGGACAATACACCAAGAGGTAGGGGACAGCGCTCCTCTGCGGCCAGAGCTCTGAGCCCGGTCGTTAGAAATTCCGAGCTCAGCCCCAACGTTGGAAAAGCACCGGAAATGCTTCCCACAGCTTCAAAGGGGAAGTCGAATTGCAAATCAAAGTTGCAGGAACTCCGAGGCTCCTAGAGTACTTGGGCGGGTTACTTGGGAACACCCAACAAGTTTGGCCACCCGGGGGCTCGGCGTGACAGCGCCGCGCCGCGGGACCGGAGTAGCAACTTGTCGCTCCGGGACCCAGCCAAAGAGCCCCAACCTGGGGAGAGGACCCCTGACCCGGTGCCTGGAAGGCGCAGGTCCCAGACCCCTCCACGGAAAGGTGCTCCGGGTCTCACCTGCACCGTGCTGCAGCAGGGGCTCCCCACGCAGTGAGCGTCTCCCATGGACCCCTCACCTGCCCGCCAGCACCCGGCGCTGGGAAATTCACGAAACAGCGAAACCGGGAAGAAAAGGGGCGCCCGGCGCAAAGTGGAGTTGTGAGGGGAGGAGAAGCAGCTCCGGCAACGGCGGAGAAGGGAAGGGGCGGAACGCGAGGGTCACACATCGGGCAACCGGCTCCGGGAAAGGAACCCTAAGGAGAGCGCTGGGGACGGGGTACCGGGCTCTCCACGCCGCTTCCCAGCGCACACTCACGCCTCCCCCTTTTCCTCCTTACCTAGCATGGAAAAGATGAAATCCTTGGCGGTGTGGATCTCCAGCGCTCTCTGGTCGTCGTATTCGCGCTGGTCGTGCTTGGTGAATTCTTGGATGAGTTTATTCAATTCCTCCACCCGGGCTCCCGACCTGAAATCCAGCTCCGGGAACGCAGGCTTGTTGTTGCAGCCCAGGGAGGCTGCCTTGCTGACGGTGGGAGCCGCCATCTTCGTGCAGAACGCGCCGAGCAGCAGCTCCGCGGCGCCGGCGACAGCCTCCCCGCCCCCTGCCGTCCCCTCCCCGCCCGGGGTCCCCTCCCCGCCCGGCCCCGCCCGGCCCCGCCCGGTCCGGCTCGGCCCAGCTCGGCCCGGCCCGGCCCGCCGCGCGCAGCCGTCCAGGCGGGCGGCCCCGCTCCGTGCGCCCCGCGAGTCCCGGCTCCGCGCACCCGGACTGCAGCGAGGGAAGCGCGCGGGGCCCCGGCACCCCGACACCCCGGCCCCACGCGCGCCGCGACGCTGCGGACCTGGGCCCTGCCCGAGTCCTAGCTGACCGCGGCGATCGCGATCAGAGCGCCCACCCGAACCTTCTCCCCACTGCCAAGGAAAGTGAAGTGGAAACAATGTGAAATTCACCAGCTCTGAAATCAACAAGCTGCCGGCTCCGGAGCTACGGAGCCAACAGCAGCGTCCCCATTTAAAGGGACAGCGCACCCGGTGGAGAGAAGAAATAAATACAGGACAAGAGGTCTGCGCGCCTGTGTCGCTCGCCAGTGTGGATTCAGGCAGACGCTCGAGGTGAGGGCAGGTGCGGGAGTTTTTTGCTGCACCTCCACCACCTCCGTGGGCTCGCCAAGCCCTTTCAAGGAGAAAAGAGGCTTCCTCAGTGGATTCTCAGGGCGTGTCCCGGGCGAGGACGCCTGTCTATGAGCGCGTTTCCATCTCTACCCGGCAAACTCCGATACCTTTAGATGGCAAAAGGAACCAGCGTTAAGGAAAATAAAACCGATCTCCTCTGTTGGCAAAAATTGCCAAGAATGATAGAACTAAGTTTATCAAAATAGGGTGCCCACCCTGCCCCCATACTCTCCCATTAACCGCTAATGTACCTTCTCCGTTGCCTTCTTCCTGGACAATATCCCATTCCACTGAACAACTTAAGGCGTAGTGAGTTAATGAAGTCCGACCTTCTCTACCAGAAAGGGAAACCGAAGTGACCTGTGGGGGAGGGGAAACAATGAATTGCCTGAGGTTGCCAGAACTCTGAATGGAGAGAAAAAGTTTAAAAATGTTCTTTTTGACAGAATTTGAGAGTCACTATTTGCCAGAACCTGGGTGGACCACAATAAGCCAAAGACCTGGATCCCGCGAGGGAGTTAGGTTTTCACGGAGTACAAAGGTCAGTGGAAATCACAGTTCTTTAGACCAATAGCATCTCAAAAGTAGTGTTAGTGGTCATGGGATGCAAACTTTTTAGGAGGTCTGTTGACCCTTAGAAACAAAAATTATCCTCCTAAATTCTCCAAAAGGCAACATTTCTCTGTCCCACACTGATGGGTTCGCCCGTGTAAAGCTCTGCCAGGCTCAACATGGCGCCTGCCCAACATGGCGCTGGACCCTAAAGATGACAGTGTGTCCCTCCAATGCTAACTTCCGTGTTCTTTTTCCAAACTGAAATTGAACTTCCTGCCTTTCACGCGTGCACCAACATTCCCCCAATAAACTATCAATATGTCATTCTGCCCTCCCCTTTGAGCTCCACCCTCTGTCAAACCTAATAAAAGCCCGAAGCTTCTTTGCCTCAGAAGGATCTGTAGCCCTCCTGCCCGCACTAAAGGTCTTTTTTCCTTTTTTCCTCTTTTCCTCTTTCTGCTCTTGCTTCTCTAACATGACAAGGAAAAGCCTAATGCACACAGTTACTGATTTGGATCAGGTCCTTTTTATTTTCTTACCTGGGTTCTCATAGCCAAAAGTACAAATTGTTTCGTTACACCTGTAAAGAGGCCCAGACCCTGCCATACGTACTTCAAAATAACAGTAACTCCTCTCTCATTGGATATTTTGAGAATTATATGAGATAATCATATCAAGCACTTAGTGTGCAGACCGATATATTAAACACTGAACAGAAATTAGTTATATCAGCTTCTACTGTTGTTGTTATGAACGTAATTCTTCCCCTTTTCCACAATCTATTGTCCACATTGTTGCCACAGTGATTACTACACAACACAGATCTGGCCACTGACTTCCCCCTGGAATCTGTGTCAACCCCTCTCCCAACTCCACACCAAAGTCGGTTTTCCACCCTGGCCCTTGCTCAAGCTAGTGACAAACCATCCTTCCTTGGAAGCTCCCTTGAGCTCTTACATAAGTGTGCATTGGAGACTGATGAATTTTAACCTTGCTTTATCATGGTTCATGCAAGTTCCAGATTATGAGGTTCTCGGGGAATGAGAGCTATATTTTTCTCATATTATTTCCCATATCACTTGGCTCTGCAGAAGGGCCCTCTGTGATTATTGAGTCAAGGCACAGGTGAAGAACTTTGGCATAGTCAGTTAATTTCTTTTGCTTTGGATTCCTTTCTCTTTAAAGCAAACTTTGTCACCCAATCAACTTTAAAGAGGGAAGATATTCGGGAAGCTGAGGTAGGAGGAGCATTGTGAGTTCGAGGCCCGCTTGGGCTACAATGCGAGTGCAAGGCTGGCCTGAGCTACATAGTGTGACCCTGCCTCAAAAAAAAAAGCTAGGGCTGGGAGTTTGGCTCAGTGGCATAAGTGCCTGCCTGGCAGGCGTGAGGATGTGAGTTCGATCACTGGTGCTGCAAAATAAATAAATAAATGAATAAAATAAAATAAAAATAAAGAGGGAAGATATGTGCCCAGGTAAATCTTTGCAGACTGAGGAGGAAGTCACTTATAATCTCTGGCGCTTTGTAATATGTGCCAGTTCCCCAAGATGAGTATAATTGTTATGCATCGTAAACATACACTACTATTACTACTAATAAAAAACCTCTGACTCTCCCAGCCTTGCTGTGCAGTCTTGACTTCTCATCATGAGAGAGACTGACCACTACCTGGGCAGTGACATAAGCCTCCTTAGTGGATGGAACTTCAGCAGGTTGATTCACATCTGTCTGTCAGTGCTTATCATTGGCACTGACAGACAGCTAGCCGAGGGACAGTTACCTATGGATCAGAATGGTTTCCCAGTGTATCTCTAGCCTTTGTAGTACACTTAGAAATAGCCCCCCCAAAAAAAGTCTAGATATTTTTCATTGTCAATTTCCATAACCATTCTCAATGGGTGAGACACTGCTCCTCCTTTTGATGCCTTGTGATATTTATAGTCATAGAAAGACAACAGGTATTTAGCAGAAATTACTCAGAATGTGTCTGAGCTCTGGGCCTTGGTAGTTCTGAATGACAGAGTCAATGAATGATCTCTATTGTTCTTCAGTGTTCTACTTTCCTTCAGCCAGATCAGAATCCTATGACTCATAGACCCTCCATGAGACTGTTTGCCTAGAGAAAGTAGCTGGATGGTAAATAACTTCCATAGGCTTTTATAAAGCTGTGATGAGATGACATAAATATCATTTCTTAAATTGGAAAAATAGAGAAAGATCAGGAGCCGTATTTCCTGATGGATCTCTTTTTTGCGAATTTTTAATTTGGGGGCCCTAGTAAACTAGGAGTCCCTCAAAGGCCAGCACTGTATCTCCTTACCTTTGTAAACATTGCGCTATAGAAAGTTCCTGGCCCATCTGATTTTAATTAATATATCTGAATGAAAGAAAGAATTAATATCACCCCTCAAAATTCAGAAAGTCGGCATTTAGGTGAGTTTTGCTACAGTTGCATAGCTCAGCCTAAGCTATCAATGGTTTTCCAACAGAAGAGTTGTCACAAACAGGTATTTCTGTATGAGTCTAATTAAACACTTCTTTTTTTCATAACTTTTCCTTTCCCTGTGTATGTTACGTAACAGAAGCAAAAGAAAAAAGATGAAGGGGAGAGTGAAGAGAAAGAGAATTACTGAACTATGTTAAGAACATCTGAGCTTTTTAAAAAAGTAATGCATATATCTAGAGTTCTAACATATCAGTGAATAGTCCACCATCCACATAAGTACAAAGTTAGGCTCTTTCTTCTCTTGCTTCTCTGCAACAATGAACAGGCTAGTGAAACTTGTGAATTTCCCACTGGGAAGTAGAGTTTGTCCCTCTACTCCTTCATTCCAAAAGTATGTTAGTCTGTAAAAGAAGTCTTGCTTTTCTGGGGCTGTTTGTTTTTAAATACAGCTCTTACGTTCCAAGGCAAACTCTCAGTCATGAATAACTGGGTTGTGCAGAGCACACATTAAAAATAGCAAGCTGCATATCCACATGATGGATTAACAAAATATAATTTTAAACAAAGTTTCTCTGGTTTGACAGCGATTTAAATAGCAACCCAGGCCACAAGATCTGGCGTTCTTGGACAGCTGGATTTTCAATAAAAGTCTGACAAATGGAAGTGACCTGGGCTTTTTGTGCTTTGAAAATGAAAGCCGGAAAAAGAGAAGCAAACATCACAGACATGTGGCATGTTGATGGTAGAAGGAACTTGGAAGATAAATCCCATCTACCGTTTTTACTTCACAAATAGAAGAACTGGGTCACTGAAAAGGAGTCTTGGCTAGATAATATTGAGAACAATATTTCTATTTTTCATTTTAACTTCTAATTTAGCAAATATTTGTTATGTTTCATACTGCCAGGATAGGCAAGGAAAATGCCTTGAAATGACAGGAAAAAAATGTTCTAAAAAGAAAAAAGAGGAGAGTGTCCCATGGACAAAAGTACTCATTATGCCTGAAATTTAAATCTCAATAAACCAGGAATTGCCAGCATTTTGAATCACTTTGTTACTTACTACCTTTTCTTAGCAATAGATGAATAGTTCAGAGTAGAGTTAAATCTCTCCAATTTACGAACACTAATCTTTCAGGTACATTTGCCCCTGCTTGAGATAAATTGGGCAGTCTTGCATCTGATGGCTGCTGATATGTAAATGAAGTCGACTCCCAAGGGGTCACAGTATTGGTGACCTTCTTCACCTGGCTAAATTTGGTTCTAACAAGGTGGACCTCAAATGCAGCCATTCCTCTGACATGCTCACATTGTTCTAGGAGCCTTGCCCCACCTCCACCCAAGTCCTATGAGGCCTAGCCATCAAGAATACAAGAGCAGTATAAATCTCTCCACCCTAATCTATTTCATGCTCTGTTCTTGTCCTACTAGGCACGGGAAATCTATACATATGGAAAGTAGAAAACGAAGTCTAAGAATGGCGATAACAATATCTGATAACTTACTAACATTCCTTACAATGATAGAGCACTTTCCAGTTCCACAAAGCACTGTTGAACAAAAACTTATTAATCAGCTCCTTACCACCTCCCACTAAAGCAAATTATTCAAAACTATTATTATTAACCTCACTGTGGAGATTGGGAACTAAGGCTCTGACACTGCTTTTGGGGAGGTCATCAGGTAGCAATTGTCACCCTTCAGCTCTCTAGTTCTTGAAAATGACTTTTCCTGGAGCTCTCCCACACCCACACACCGAAGTCTCAGTCCAGTAGTCTCCTCCTAGGCTCTAGCTTTCTCACACTTGTCACACTGTTGTGTTTTCACATTTCATAGCAGTCGTCTGACTTTTATCTGTCTGCCTTACAAAATGTACCCCTTGGGTGGTCAGTGACTATGTTTATCTTGATTGTAGATATATCCCCAGTACCTATCACTGGATCTGGCTCATAGTGGGTGTTCATCAATGTTTCACAAATTAAATGAAAGAGTAGGTGAATGCACAAAGTGGCAGACTTGGGCCCCTAAGGAAGGTCCATGATTTCTCATCCAGAATCTTTCCATTAAACCTCTCTGACTCTGTTGCTAGGAACCACTGAGCATCAATAAAAACACCAATAATCTTTTACAGTTTAACATCTGGAACCACTTCACCAAGCATTTCACATACACCACCTGATCTCAAAGCTTGATTCAAGTTCCATGACTGCAAACAAAGCCTTTTGTTTCCTCTTCTCCCTACCTTAAAATCTAAGCACAGGTCATTTAGTCCATAAACTTTATGACAGAGTAAAACTACAAAAAGATTGAGCCCAAAGTTTTGATTCCTCCCTATCTCGGCGAAACTCATTTGCCCTCACTTCTACACATTAGATAAGAAAAGGCAAAGTGATTGATTGCACACAATTATCAATAACTCTAGAAATCTCTGCATATGAATGCCATAGCCCATCAGTCATTCTGTAGAAACTGTGAGGTCCTCTGGACCAACCAATCTCTTGACCCTGTTATGTGCTTTTTAAGCCCTTGAACTTATTATTTTTTTTTTTTTCTCAGCACCGGGGATCGAACTCACAGCTTCATGCCTGCCAGACAGGCGCTTACGCCACTGAGCCAAACTCCCGGCCCTAGTTTTTCAAGGGAGGGTCGCACTATGTAGCTCAGGCCAGCCTTGCGCTCGCATTGTAGCCCAAGCAGGCCTCGAACTCACAACGCTCCTCCTACCTCAGCCTCCCAAGTGCTGAGATTAAAGGCGTGCGCCACCACTCCCGGCTTTAGCCCTTGAACTTGTGAAAACACCCAGCTCTAAGTCCTCCATGCCGATCCACATCCTCCCTTTTCTTGGCTCCTGGGTCCTGTATCGAAGGTATAGCATGGTGTCTTAGCATGAAAAGAGAGGAGATGTTTGGCTTGTTTTGCTATGTTCAATTAGCTAATTGATCAAGGGAAAATTAATTTAGATTTGTGTGGCTATGCAGAATGAAAACAGGAGAGATGGGTGGTTGCAGAAATAAAAGATTCAGAAATAAAGCTCAAGATACGGAAGCATTTTCTAACAATAAGAGCTGCTCTGCACAGAAATGCTGCCTTATGAATTAGTAAACACCCCACTGCAGGAGGTGTTCAGAGTTGTGCTTCCATCTTTCCAAGTTACACTAGAGAAGGCTGCTGAGATGGTGAGGAGCTTAGATTTTGACCCCTGCTGTGCCTTTTAGTTCTGAGAAGCTCCAATCCTATGATCCATATTCAAACAATAGAATGACTGAGAACCAGCTTGCTACAAGGACATACCCCATGACAGAGCTATGTTCTGCACTAAACACAAAGTGTTTTATATCCATTTTCACATGAGGTCCAAGATCAAGGGTTGTGTTCTTGTCATTGTTCCCTTTTTCTTTCGTAAGCATAAAACACACATTTCCTCTTTCTGAATTTCTTATTGTCTGATTCCAGAAAGTTCTTTCATTCCACCTTATACAAAGAAGGTATGGAAATCTGCTACAGGCATCACCCACATGTCTTATTCCCTAAATGTGTATTCCAAGAAGATCTCAGGAAGGAAGATCTTCCTTTAGCACATTAATTTACATACTCATGACAGAAGCCAGTTCTTTGAGCTGGCCTATCCCATTGACAAAGGAATCGTAATGATGCTTGCTTTGCTTTCCAGAGTGCATCACATAAGAATCATCTAACCCTACACTGTAACAAGTTTATTGGAAAACTTGGCTTCTCTCCCCAACCTTGCCCAGTGCAGTGTATGAATAGAAAGAGTTGTTTCTCCTAATCTGAGACCTGCTACGCTGAGTTGTGGTCCAAAGCTCATTTTAAATTCCAAGTTGCAAAACCTGGAGAGAGGGTGTCAGGAAAATGCTGACTTTCCTTCAGCTCTGACTACAGTATCACACTCAGCCATAAATATACTTTATGGACCATGCTTTCTTATTCTGCTTCTCTGTTAGAGAAACAAAACAAAACAAAGCCCACTTTCAAATCTCAAATTCTTTGTGTTCCCCAGAGCTTCTTCCATAATCTAGTGGGGGAAAAGCAGAAGAATTTTAAAAGAGGAAAGAAAAAAAAAAAAAAAGGAGGAAAGATAAAAAGGAAACAGAGCTCCCTTACTCTTCTTAACTTGTGATTATTTCATTGAAATATGTGCATTTTCTTGAAATTAGCCCTAAATTTTTTTGGGGGGGTGGAATAGGCAGGAGTATGTAGGATATAGATTATGAATGAGTAAATTCAAACAAAACCACTGGTGTGGAAGTCTGGAGAGTCCCATTCTAGTTCAGTTTGGGCCATTAGTGAGTTGTATGATCAGAGAAAAAATGTTCTCCTCTTCCCTGAATTTCCTTTTCCTAATGTGTAAATGAACAGAATAAGGTGTCATCTAGGCATGATGTTCTGAAACTGTAACTCTAGCATGAAAGGACAAACAAAGCCATTTTGGGCCCCCACAAATTCTTAACACATTTCATTTGTTTATTTTTCCCTCCCTATCCTTGCACAGTTTGACAACCATTGTTAGATATTATAAGATGTTTTTAAAGGATCTTTGGTCTGTGAGAATTAGTCTGAAATCAAAAGAAAGAGGACGTATAAAATGCATTAAGAACCCTACCGTTGGCACATCCTGGCTAATTGCCTCTGCTTCTCCGCGGGTGGGGATAAAGCCAGCCTGCTGCTGAAAGGCACTAGCAGCTCAGCCCTGGGGCTGGGAGATGTAGAATACATAGATAGATAGATAGACAAATAGACAGGTAGATAGACAGACAGACATTGCTTTGCAACTTCTGGGGCCCAGCAGGTATGTCAGACTCCAGAAATCTTTCACCTGCAAAATGAGAGGATGCAAAATATATCTGAAGAAAATATTCTAGGAAATATTTAGAAGAGGTTGCAAACCAGTTTAAAATAATTTTCTAGCCCTAAAATCAAAAGAAATATTTGAATGGTCTGAAGCCGTGGTACACAATGAATGTACGTGAGGGCTCAGGGCTAAAGCATGTAGGGCATAAGGCACAGTGGTTTTTGGCAAAAAGTCTTAAGTTGTCTTTGTTTCTTCACAGTGGTTATCAGACTGGTTCTGGAAATCTGGGTTGCACTTTTCTTTGAGTATTTTGACAGATGAAACAACTTTAAAACTCTCAGGTAGTTGAGCATGGTGGCTCCCAGCACTTGGGAGACTGAGGCAGGAGATCACTATGAGTTTGAGGCCAGTTTGGGCTACATAGTGAGTTCAAGGCCTGATTGAACTACATAGTGAGACTCTGTCCTAAAAAAGAAAAAGTCTCAGGGAGTACTTTATAAACCTGATTAATAAAGAATTATCACACAATAAATAGCATGTAAGTATGTATAATATCAAAAACAGATGAAAAATTAAGGGCATGGCCAAACATAAAAAATCACATATTTAATAGCCAGGCATGGTTGCAAATGCTTGTTAGCTCACTATTCTGGAGGCTGAGGCAGGAGGACCACTGTGAATTTGAGGCCAATCTGGATTATGCAATGAGTTCAAAGCCAGCCTAGACTACACAAAGAGACCCAGTCTCAAAAAATCAAAAGTTGAAAAAAAAAAAAAAAGAAAGAAAGAAAGAAGAAAAAAATCAGTATCAAAGAAGAAAGGGGTCTAAATTCTATCACATCAAAATTTAATCATACCAATGAAGCTGATTTTACAAGAGCAGAAGTAACTTTCCTAGGGGAACACAAAGAATGCTAGACTGGAATTTTTTCTGCCATGTCCATCAACTTAGAAGCCAGAGAATGTGAGAATCTGCACATCAGCTATCAATCAATAGCTATATGCTGCAAACCCATGAGTAGCCTAAATTCCCAAAAGCCTAATAGATAACCTAGTAAATATACAAACCCATTAAATATAGTATTTTCAATAAAGTTATATTTTTATGCCTTATTACTCCAACTCACACCATATTTACTGAACCTCTATTATGTGTCAGGACCTGTTCTAGACACTGGGGATATGGCAGTAAACGAAGCCAAAATTTGTGCTTTCCTGGAGCTTAAATTTCAAGCAATTCCTTTAAATTTAAACCACAAACTACTTCATCATCTGTATCAGGATTCTCTAGAGAAAAAGGACCAATAGTATTACATGTATATGAAGGCTTTATTTCAAGGAATTGGTTCATGAAATTGTGAGGACCAAGTAGGCAAAAATCTGTAAGCCAGGCAAGTCTGCAACTCACCAGGTAGACCAGCAGGCTAGAAAATCAAGTTGATGCTGCAGAATTTCTCCTTCAGAGCTTAGTTTTTGTTCTTAACACCTTTCTGATTGCATAAGGCCCATTCATATTCTCTAGCATAATCTCTTTTACTTAAAGTCCGGCTGAAATAGATGCTAACTATATCTACAAAATACTTTCAAGCAACACCTAGATTAGAGTTTGATTAAATTCCCAGCTGTCAGTGCCTAGTCAAGTTGATACATAAAACAAATCATCACACCATCTGCTAACATTTATTAAGGGTTTATCACACACCAAGTTCTGAGATAAATGATGTACAATCCCTGCCCTCTAAAGGAAAGGCATACGCCATTTGCTTAAATACTTTAAAATATGTTTCTGAAAATCATAAGAGTTAGAGAACACCTGGTATCTTTGCAGGTTTGAAAGAAGGAACTGTCCTTTCAGGTAATGAAATAAAGAAAGACAAGAACACAAAGACAGTTGACTTTGTTCTTGGAGGATGGGTAAAATTAGAGCAAGAGAAGCAGGAGGGTGACATTTTCAGTGATGGAAATGGAATAAACAAAACTGTGGAGTCAGGAAAACATGTGATGTATATAGGAACACTGAATGGTTCAGTTTGGCTGGAAATATAGAGCATTCATCAAAATCTCTTCTATTTAGCTAGTGATTACCTAGCACTTATGCAAGTACTCATTACAAAGATATTAGCACATTTGCAGATGAAACAGAGAGGTCAGGTGATTCTTCCAAAGTCACACAGAAAATCTTCAAGGTGCCACACACACACAGTTCGGTGTGGTTTTCTTTCCCTAGGCACCGTAGATGCTACTGACTCTTCAAAATGAGTTTTTCCATCCCTGAGAAGGGAGAGTGCATTATCCCTATGATTTCAGTATAACTATTTTTGAAAAGGTCATGTTATCCTTTCATAAATAGAAGAAATTTATTAAGCTTTAACTTGCAATGAATGTATAACTATTGATTCTCCAAATGAGATGTTCAGTGATTTACTCAGCTCAGAACTAAAGTTTCACTCCTTTTACCACTCAGTGAAGGGTACCTTTTTGTGTTTCTGTGTTTGTATGTATGTGTTTGTGTGTGTGTCCGCGTGTGTGTGTGTGTGTGTGTGTGTGCATGTAATGATTAAATTGCTGGGCTCAGAGAAAATATACAAAGGAGGTACGAGGTTCACAAGACAGTAAATTTTACCCCAGACCCCTGATATTGTACAGTTTTGTGTTTTGAACATCTCTTTTCTTACAATTGTTTTCAGCCATAACACTTCCATGCCCCAAGCTCTACCCTCATTTCAGGGAATAGCTGTCAGTTTATCAAATTATTAAATAGCCATAGTCTGTGCCTGCCTTACTTTGCTACCAGATTCTTTATCCTGCATTAAACTCAGTCATCCTTTTCCTACATAAGATTTCATATCTTTTGCTGCTAAACTAACCTGCTGTAGGTTTGTTTTGAGACTTGTTGCTTCTATGCAAGTTAAAATAATGTGACTTGCTTTGAGTCTAATGTAACACTTCAAAAAATTAAGATAAATATAGAAATTAGAGCATTTCAAATGGTTTCCAGGCCAGTCTTTCTTTGGGTTTCTATCACTATGAACTGAGAGGAAGCAAACCGTGTCTCTCTTTTCCCTCTGTTCTTTCTGCTTTCCATGCTGTGAAAGGAAGCTAGAGACCTGACCAGGAAGTGACGTCACTCAGTGCCTGGTTTCATAGCCCCATAAAGTACATTGCTTCAATTAAATCTATCAAAGAGGCTAATAAAAGGGAGACTGGGGAGAAATGAGGTTACTGATAAGAGATATTACATAAATAGACATCACCAGAGAGGGGATGCTAACAAATGTGTAGAACATTCGGGGGCATCAGAGTTCAACTTCCTCAGTGGATGGCTGGACATTTGTCTTGTGTGGATGTTCTCCTATTATTTTCCAAAGAAGAGGAGTATGTCTAGAGGCTTAGAACCAGATTACCTCACATTTACACTATGCTTTAGATTTATTGTGTACTGTCTCATTTTAATGCTAATCCTCACAAAGATCCTGTAGGACAGGCAAACGATGGACTCACAGACTATTGGATCATTCTTTGGAGGGCAAAGTTCAACCCTCCACATTACATCAGTAGCAGCTGGATAGGAGTGGGTCCAGGAGGATGCTGGGGTGCACCTGAGAAGGGCAGTCATGTAGGAATAGACATGGAGCACCCTGGTAGACATAAATGTGAATTGCACAAATTATTGGCATTTCTAAGCAAATGTCCCCTCTAAGTGTAGAAATTAATCTACTATAACAACATTTGGTTCCTGGTATTTCCTTCTGGTTTTAGGACAAGGTCATATCCCTGTTCAGCTAACAGAGTCTCTTCTAAAACAAAGTGGGTCTCTTTAGAGATGTTCATCAGGAGCTTACTCCCAGAGTACAAAGACTTCAAAGTCACTTTCAGATGAATAATACTCTATGGAGGCCACCCTTGGGACGAGCAGAGATGTGTCACAAGGTGAGGTGCTTGTGCCTTCTAAGGCTGGACTGTAGTACAAAGTGTGATAGGGGAAGCTTTAGATGTCTCCTGATCCTTAACAGAGAAATCTACTGTCACATGAGGAGAGCACACCAAGCACTATAGCAAGAAATTCCTCAAGAGATGAGGGATCAGCAGGATCCAGCTCTTCCACCAGGATTCTAATGCTGCAATTGCTCTTCTTGAGAGAGCTTCATGTGCGTCAACCCAGGCACTTTCCCACACATACCCGCCACGGGTAATATGCCAAATAAAAACTAGGTAACTCCCACAGAGCCGAGGGCTGAATATCAACTCTCTCTTCTTGAAGTTCTGCAAATACTTTGGTAGCCTTTGCAGTGCATTACCTAGATGAGACAACTAGTCATGTAAACTAATAGAGAGTCTAAGTCTAATTTTCAGTCTTACATCGGATTATTTCCTCAACCCCTGAGCAATTTTATCCCTTGGACGTGGTACCTGCTGAGAGCTCAGCATGTCTCAGAAATTGTGCCATTCAGACTTCACAAACTTCTTAGGAGGCTATAGCATCCTTTCCAGTTTCAGAAAAGGAAGCAGGTTTGAATTGGTCATGTAACTTGTTCAAATCCACAGAGTAGTAAGGAGCAAACCTGGATATTCACCTGTATCTGCTTGAATCCAAAGTTCTAGTCTCAACCACTATACTATGTGCAATGCCTTCCCACTCATCTTCTAGAACATGTGCTGAATCAGTGTATAGGGTAATAGGTGAGAAGTGATTTGGCTGTGTTAGGAGGCCTAATGCCTGCCAACTCTGTATTAGCTGCGGGTCCCTTGGCCCAAAGTTATGGTGGAGGATATGTGAATGCCTGGACTGTTACTACATCTGCTTGCACTCAAGTCAACGGTCTTGGTTTTTTTTTTTTTTTTTTTTTTTTTTATTTCTTGGAAGACATGTGAAAGATGGGATGTGAATAGTCTCCTTGGTGAATATGTGTTAGAACCTGCCTGTGTGAGCTCAGTGAAGTTCTTCCAAACAGGGCAATTGGAGCATTAGAGTTCTAGTGGAGGTGCTATTCTCAATTTTCCTCCTTCCCAAAATGGGCATCATTCTTTCCTTCTAGCTACAAAGCTAGTGTGGCAAGCATGTAAAAAGTTGAGACATAGATGCAAAGTATAAAAACTCTGTAAAAGGTGTAAGGAACTGTTACAACTTAATTTTATGTCTTCTGAATATCGCTCAGGAATTAATGAGTCCTGGAGCTAAAAGAAAGAACTCAAGGGAATAAAGGAATCATTTATTCTTTTAACAAACACTGTGCACCATCATCTACCAGGACCAATAAAGAACAGGTATTCCATGGCTTCTGGAGAGCAACTCTGTAAAGAACTTGGTTTCTTTTTCACATCTAAAGGAGATTACCACTCAGGTCAGTTATTGGGGACCCTTTTCTGAATTGCTACCTGTGCTATAACTGTGTTGGAAATGAAACGAAGAAAAAAGTGACTTTAATGTTGGCTTCCAAGAAGACTTTGGTCAATTCAACACATGTTGCAAGCTGTAAATTCATTCTTCAAATTGTCTACTTCATTTTTTCCCCTCCCAGAGAAGAAAGAAATGTAGCCTGTTTAAAATTAAAAGTCAGCTTCGCAAGGAAATATCACAGTGGAAATGTAATTCAACAAGTATCGCTGAGTGTTTTATGGGTTCTGTTCCATGCTAAGTGTTGAACTGTGGCAAGAGGTAGGGGTGAGATGATAATGTTGAATACCAATTCCTACATCTCTGCCCTCAAAGCAGTAATAACTACCACAGGAACTCTGTTAGCAGTCAGTGGGATTTTAGTGGTTGAGACAGGTCAAGACAGAAAGGGACAAAAAACAAATGTCAGTATAAAAAATAAGTGTTTGAGTGCTCTCAGGTTTATGTTCTTGGGTTAGTAAAGGTGGATTTTTTTTTTTTTTTTTTTTTTGTAGAAGACTCTGAAAGTGAAACAGAGGAGCTGTAATTTGCTTTTGTGGGCAATTAATGAGGCCATGAAAGGTTTTAGAACAGAACAGTAAAATGATGAAGAAATGAAAAATTCAAACCAAGTGTTATCATAAGGACCCTTTGAATCTGAAAAATTTTCACTGTCAGTTAAAATTCAAATCAAATGAAGCTAAAAATGAAAGTTTTAAGTCAAGATATGCATTGGCTTATGCAACTGGAAAGTTTAAGTAGTGGACTTTGGTCGCTGTTGTTCAGGCATTCAAATGTCAACAGCTGTCAGACAGACTTCATTCTTAGGCTATGTCCAGACAGGAGGAAGATATCTTCTGGTAGCTCCAAGTTTAAATTTTTTCCAAAGAACAGGAGCCTAGAGAAAGAGCTTTGGAAAGGGCACTATAGGGAGTTCTGACTGGTCTGCTTTGGTCATGTTCTCATCCTTGAAAACTCACTGTGGCCAGGGAGGCAAAGCCATTTTATGGTTATATATCATTCTGTCAGTTCTATTCCTCTAAACATCCCAGACTAACACAGAATTTGGTCCTACAAGTGTACTCATTTCTGTGACTATACTTGATGAAGTCATTCAGATTTTTTTTTTTTTTTTTTTTTTTTTTTTTGCGGCACCAGGGATCAAACTCACAACCTCGCACCTGCCAGGGCAGGAGCTTAAGCCACTGAGCTGAACTCCCAGCCCTGGTTTTTTGAGGCAGGGTCGCACTATGTAGCTCAGGCCGGTCTTGCGCTCGTTTTGTAGCCCAACCCGGCCTTGAACTCACAACGCTCCTCCTACCTCAGCCTCCCGAGTGCTGTAATTAAATCATTCAGATATTTTTGAAACCATTTTGTGAGAGGGGTTTGGAATAGTTTCGAAACATGGGCTGAATAGCTTAATGGGGATTTCTGGTTGAAGTCCAAAAGATAATAATTTGGTCTTCTGCTGCTAGGAATTTGGACATTAAAAACTGTGCTCTGAGGTTTTAAATAGAACTGAGGACTGTGTTGGGAATTGGACTAGAAGTTATTTCATGTCATCTTCTGGCAATGAATATAGCTACATTTTGTCCTTGCCCTGAGACTTTGTAGAAGGCTGAGTTTAAAGATGACAGGCTAATTAATCTAGTGGAGGAAATTTCAAGGTAGGACAACATTCAGGCTGTGGCATGGGTACTAGTGGCTGTTTTTGGCCAGACTTATAGTGATAATTGGAAGCAAAAAGCAGAACAGAAAGACTTTTAAAACTTGCAGTTTGGCTAGAAAAGAAGCATGTAAGTTTGGGTGCATAGAAGGTAGGTTTGCTGTGGAAATTGGTGCAGCTAAAAAGAAGACAAGTATTTTGTAACAGGGCAATAGGAAAAATGCCTTGAGGACATCTCAGGAAGCAACAACAGGCTACCCATTACAAGCTCAGGGCAAGGAGTTTAGCTCAGTGGCACAGTGCCTGCCTGGTAAGTTTGAGGTCCTGAGTGATTCTCAGTACCAAAAAAACAAAACGAAGTAGAACAAAATAAAAATAAACCAAAAAACAACGAACAAACAATAAAACAAGCTCAAAACTGTGAAAGTGTAAACTTGTTTGAGAATCATTGCTTTGAGAAGAGTACTGGGGCACCTTGTTCACATAGAGCTACCTAAGTAATTGTTTTAAAGGGTTTGGTTTCACTGTTCTCAGCTTCCCAGATACTCAGACCCTGCTGCAGCTGTGGTCCAAAGGGGCTTGGCTCCTGCTTGAGCTGGTAGCAGAACATGATGTCATCCACTTGGTGCTTGTTTTTTAGGCATACAGAAAAAAAAATATAGAGTTATGAAGGCTTCTATCAGGATTTCCAAGGAAGGCCAGACGATGTGTGGCATGATTGGGCTCCCTCCATGCAGTCCCTGAGAAGGTGATGCATAAAGCTGTGAGGATGAAGCCAGACCTACAATGGGGATCTCAGGAAGTTATAAATGTCAGGAGCATGGTATGCCTGCCAAGTGAGACTGTTTGCAATGAGCAGAGCCTGCCTGATAGTGTGGGCATGTGGGCTGCAGCCAGCAAGGGCATAGTGAGCTCACATTATTCCACATGCCCCAGATGCCAGATGTGGAGCTACAGGATTTAACATTCATCTTGCTTTGAGTTTCAGTCTTGTTTTGGTTCCAACCTTTCTTTCTATGCCTCCATTTCACCTTTTTGGAATGAGAATGTTTAACTTGAATGTTCCATCATTGTACACTGTAAGTATAGAGAAAACATTTTTTTTTTTTTTTTGTTAGATTTTCACAGCTAAGAGTTTGCTTTGAGTCTCAGAGGAGCTTTGGACTTGGACTTTTTTCCTTGCTGTAAATGTCAGGACTATGGGGACTTTTGGAGATGGATTGAATGCATTTTGCATCGCAAGAGAGACATGAGCCTTTTGAGGCCGGGGGTGGAAGCCCAAGGAGGTGGTGGAAGCTGTAGGAGGGAGGGCCTATTTGGAGGAAATGAGTCAGTAGGCGTGCACCTTGGAAGGATATGTTTTGTTCCTGGCACTATGCTCTGCCTCTCTCTCTTTGCTTCCTGGCTGTGATGAGGCGAGCAGCTTTCTTTTGCTTTAGCTTTCTACCATTATGTTCTGCCTCACCCCAGGCCCAAAAACAATGGATCCAATTGACCATGGACTGAAACCTCTAGATCCCAAACAAATCTTTCCTTCTTTAAGTTGTTTATCTCAATAATTTTGTCCAAGCAATGGAAAAATGCCTAATAGGCTCTATAATCTAAGGAAACAGTGTATTTCCTTTGCCAATGGTGGCCCCAGCTGTTGTATTTTTATGTTGCTCTGAGATTTGTTGACAGAGATATAGATGCTCTTCAGCTGTAGTATCTTAGACAATCAGAGCTGAAATGATTCTGTCAGGTAGCTAAATATCTACACTTCACACGAGAAAAATGAGAATGAGAGATTAGTATAGCACATTGCTAATCACTTAATGAAAATGTGGATGAATAGAATTTAATAATATGTGAGCGTTGTCCAGGTTTCTTCCATTCTGTCCTGTCAATTCTTTTTTAAGTGCTTTTAAAATGTTTAATTGATGTATAACAGTTACACACATTTAGGGGGATAGTGTGATATTTCAGTACATATACACAATGTACAATGATTAGAACAGAACCACTGGTAGATGTATCACCCCAAAAGTATATCAACTTTTAATTAATCTGTTATTTCCCCTAAGACTTCTGGGAACCTCTCTTTTCCTCAGTCTCCTAGGAAAATAGTACTTTCGCTTTATTCACAGAAGGTAAAGTAGAGAGACCCACCTGAAAACACACAGGAACAGATGTGAGTTTCTGTATGCTTCGCAACTCTTAGTCTCTGAGTGATAAGGGAAAAGCAAAGAAGCTGAATAGATCAAGACCTATGAAAGAGAAACAAAGAAAAGTTTGATGTGTGATGAGAAATGGAAAGTCTCTGAAGAGACTGATAATGGTGAGAGAATTCAAAAATTGAAACTAATCAACTTTTCCTTTTGCTCTAATTAGTTTGAAAGATAGCCTTTACTCAGTTAGAGCCAATTATTCCCAACATCACCGAATATTCTAAGTATCATTGCTGTTTGTCTTTTTACTTGTCTTTCTTTTGGGGAGGGCAGTTTAAAGACTGTCTCACTATGTAATTCAGGCTGGCCGTGAACTCACTATGTAGCCCAAGCTGGCCTTGAACCCATGGCGATCCTCCTGCCTCAGCCTCCCAAGTGCTGGGATTAAGGGTGTGCCTCTATGTCCAGGTTGCTATTCAAACCTTTATTTAAGATACTCCTGATGTCAGTGGAGAGGGAAACCTTATTTCTAGGCATGGGGCAAAGAACTTCCACACCCTTGAAGAAATATCTGTCACTTTTACAATATATTAGGTAAAAGCATAGCTACTTCCATTTTTATAGACCAAAAATGTTTGAATGTTACCAATTGCATATAGTTCACTCTAAGAATTTGTCTTTTCTTCATGATATGCATGAATATTTTAATACAAGAAAGAGTTTTTGACTCCTTATTGCCAAGTAGAATTTATGGTTAGGATGATAAGTCATGTTTGGCTTGTAGCATTCAGAACATTTTGGGGGAGAAAAGCAACAAACCAACTGGATACCAAGTCAGGAGACTTAAGAACCATTAGGAAGAGTCTGGCCTCATTCAAAACCAAACTGTCTGTGGGGTTTGCAAGTTGGCAGGTGACTGGAGTATTTTTTAAAAAAGAAATTTGTTAAAAGAAACTGTTTTCTTTAGCCGTTTTAGTTTCATGGCTTCTGCAGCACTGAGAATGCCTGCTCTGTCCCAATCACTCCTGTGAAAAGGTCAGAGATGCTCAGTCTGAAGTTTTTAGAGACAAAAACTACACTCTTAAAAGCTGCTAACATTTATTTTGTTTTGATTGCTTCATCTACTCTGTGTGTGTGTGTGTGCGTGCGTGTGTGCGTGTGTGTGTGTGTGTGTGTAGGTGGATGATGTGTATTTAAGTGTGATAGAAGCAGACCCTGTGTGGAAACTGGGTAATACCTAGCTAGAATGATGAAAGTAAAGGGTAGAAAACAAAAAAATGAGAAATACAGCATCAACTTTTACTTTACAAGATGCTAGAAACTTTCCACCTTTTCTATGTCATCTAGTTCACTAATAATCTGTTCTTCATTCTGATTGGTAGTGAACATCTCTAAATCAGCGGTTTGATGGCTTGCCCAAGGGATGGAAGCAGTGGTTCCACTTATTGGAAGGGAAAAACAGTACTTTAAGTTTTTGTAGGTTTAAGACAATAAAGATAAAGAGTCTTTGTCTAAGGAATGGTCCCAGATCGTAAGTTTAGAAAGACACCCATTCAGAGAGAAGGGCTCCTAACAAACCCTATAATGGTATAAATACCTCTCCCTGGTCCCTCTGGATTGTAACAGTGGATGACCACAGGCACATGGATACTGGGGGCTCTGTGGGTAAAAGCCTTCAAGTTTCATGAGTCAAACCTAGAATTAGCCTTCACAGAAAAGCATGAAGAATCTTCCTACAATGCCCTTGACTCCTACAACCAGTGTACATGAATGTCCAGCGAAGAACAGAGAAAAGCAGCCTCATAGAAAAATAAAATTGAATTCCAAATGGTAAGAGAACAGATCAGGTTTTTAAAGATCCACATCAATTTAGGGGTGAGTATTTCTAATATCTCAACTCTTGAATTGTTTATTTTTAACCCAAATGTTAGGAAACGTTGAATGCACTCCAGAGTCCCATCAGACAGGTTCTAATTTCATTTTCAAGTATGTCTGTCCTGAGTTCTGAGTGAAACCAGATGCTTTTCCTTTAATATGTCTTGGTCACTACTAGGACTTTAAAGGGAGCACTCATTTGATTTTTAAACATAATGAGCAAATTGGATGCCTATCTATACAAAAGTAATTTTGCACTTCAGCAAAAGAGTGCAGTCAGCAGATAATTCACTCTCATGGCTTTTCATTAGCTAACTCTCCCTCAGGGCAATTTAGAGGTTAGAGCCCTGCTCATCTACTTTCCCAGCTTCTGTTAGAATTATGGCTGCAATTCACCAGGGGAGTCAAAAAAACAGGGCACCTATCCCCAGAACAAACCCTTCTAATGGAAGTAGATGCCATTTTCTAATTGAGTCACATATTACTCATTTTTAGGTATACTATTTAATCCTCTCAACAACCTTAGGAGTTAGAGCTAATCTCTGTTTTAAGAAGAAAAAACTCAGTTTTGAAGTTAAGTAATTCCTTCCAAATCACATTGTTGGTGAATGGCAGGTTGTCACAATCTTCGTGTTTTCCAAGTCCATTTTCATTCTGTTCAGCTATTTGTCCTTAGAACATCCCTCTCTGTTAATCTCACCCATAGGATAAAAAATTCCAACCATCATTGTGTGTCCTGGAATTAAGAGAGTCTAAAAGAAAATGCAAATGCGTCATCTGCCAGGGGCAATATGTGACCTCATTGCTATAATGGTTTTCATAATTTTTATAATGCCATAAAAATCTTAGCCTGGAACATATTTATAAGACAAAAAACATTGTATTAACATTTGAAATTAGGAATAAAGATAATATTACATTTTGTATTTGCTCGAGTGTTAATGAAATACAAATCATTTGTGCATTCCTTAAAGAAGCATCTGAAAATCAGTACTTTAGAGATCTTCCTCCCTCCCTCCCTTCTTTCCTCCCTCCCTTGCACACTCTCTCCATCCTTCCCTCCCTTCCTACTCTTTTCTTTTTCCTTTTCTTTTTTTCTTGACTCCTCTGAGAACATGTACCACACTTCCCAAAAGCCAAAATCTTGGGAATGAAAAGGACACTCTTATTATACGTGATCATCTCTTAATCAAATGAGACATAGCATGATCACAAATAATGTCAGGAATAAAAGCCTCAAATGCAGGACAAAGTATTGTAGGAGCTTGGAGCAAGAGTGGCAATTTCTGTTTGCTGTGTGGAGGTCTTTGTGGACTTTGGAAAAGAGATGGTGATTTTCCAACAGTGGTATCAATAATGAATGCTGTGTTAGAGAGACAGTTTTTTCAGATGGAGGCAGAAACAATGGTGAAGAAGGAAAATGAGAAGTGATGGAGTTAAGGGCAACCTGAGGTGTGCGAGGGGGGAAGTCTTAAGAGTAGGACTGGAAAGGTGAGTTGCAGTCATGACACAAAGCCTATGAGTGTCTTTCTGAGGAAACATGACTCTGGTACAATAGATGATGAAGTCACCAAAACATTTCTGTGCAGGAGACTGAAGATATAAATTATTCTTTTTATAGAGTAGCCTGACAGCAAATTCCCATGAAACTTGGATTGAAAGAGAGCCTCTTGTCTAGGAAAATGATGAGGATGATCATCTCCCTTCAAATGAAAGGAGGCACTCTAGGGGAAAGATTCTTGAAGTAGACAAGAGATAAAGTAGAAAGCCACAGGATGGGAAGTGTAAGGATCTAGAGACATCCTGATGTATTGCTCTGAATAGTGTCTAATTCAATTCATTTTCTCTTGGGATCTGTGAATGTGACCTTGCTTGGAAATAAAGCCTTTGCAGATATAACCAAGTAAAACGAGCTCATCCTAATCCAGTAGATGGTACCCTTATAAGAAGAGAAATATGGAAAACATGGAAAAACACAAGCACGAAGGAAGGATAGAAGTGATGCAGCACGAAGGCAAGATCAAAGTGATGTAAGCCTTGGAAAACCGAGGATTGCTAGCAGCCATCAAAACTCAGGAGGAATCAAGGAATGATATCTTCCTAGAACTTTCAGAGAGCATGACTCTGTGGGTACCTTGAACTTCTCACTTCCAGAATGATGAGAGAATAAATTTCTCTTGTCTTAAGCCAGCAAGTTTGAGGCAATTTGTTTTAGCAAGTCTAGGAAATCGATATCCCCGTACAAGCTTAGGAAGATGGGGTGGTCATAGTCACTCCTCAGTGACAAGGAGGAATTTATAAAAATTCAGTATACTCGAGAGAAAATGGCACCTTTACAAGACAGTCCTGCAGCTGGATTCTGTGAAGAGCATGGAGATAAGTAAGTCTTCGCTTCTATTAATGAATCTTGCATACTGTTTAGTAAAGAGTATGAACAGCCAATAAAAGGCATAGCCATCATAGAAACAGATGAGAAAACAGGCTCAATAAGGTGAAATTTACTCACTCAAATTCTTCCAGTTATAAAATGGTAGAACTGGGCTAGAAACTATGTCTCTGACCTCCCAGTTCAGTTCTAAACACAGATTTTCACGGGCAGGACCATGAAAATAAAGAACAAGGTGGAGAGGGGGAAGAGATATAGAAAAAAAAAAAGGCTGGCATTCTCCAAAGATCAGTCCCTGCTTTTTAAAACTCTGTCCCCAAATGGAAACATGATAATCTGCTTCCAGATTCCCAATTCCATAGTCCACTAACTCCGCCCTAGTGTCTGAGAGTGCTGTCCTATTTCTTTTAAATCTCCAAAGACTGACAATGGTGACATCATTGCTCTGTGCATTTTTAATCTTATCTGCCAAAAGATTGAAACTGAGAATAAGTAGGGCACCACAAGTTCAGAACAAACGTGCCAAATGTTTGGAAAGCTCCAGCCTTAGAGCAAAACTAGAAATGTCAGTCAATAGATAAGCACTGCCTTGGGACAGGCCTCAGGATAGGCATTTGATATGTGGTTCTCATCGCACAATGATAGTATTCTACCCTGGCTGGACTGGAGGAAGAAACCATGTAGGTCATTTAATTTCACCTCTTCTCCTTTTAGGAAGGACTAAAATATGAACCATCTAGAAAGAAAAGGATCTGACTGACCAGACATTTCTTTCTTTCTTTTTTTTTTTGGCGGCACCGGGGATCAAACTGACAACCTCGCAGCTGCCAGGGCAGGTGCTTAAGCCGCTGAGCCAAACTCCCGGCCCTAGTTTTTTGAGGCAGGTTGCACTATGTAGCTCAGGCCAGCCTTGCGCTCGCATTGTAGCCCAAGCGGACGTGGAACTCACAACGCTTCTCCTACGTCAGCCTCCGAAGTGCTGGGATTAAAGGCGTGCGCCACCACACCCGGCTGACCAGACATTTCTTAAAGGCTCTGGTTGAGGCACATGCTTGCTGGTTTCAAGCCTCAGAAATGTTACTTGTTATTACCCACTTGCTGAATTAAAGCAGCACTGCAGTGCGTGCTACCTCTGAGGGGTTTCACCTGACTCTGATGGAGATAGCCTTAGTGACAGCATTCAGCTTTCATTTGAGGGATGACACAGCTCTTCCTCCAAAGAGGGGGAAATAACTTGCCAAGCATAAATTCTCACAAAAGAAATATATGAAAAGGATTTGAAGAGATGTTTGGTTTTGTTCAGCTACTAAAGAAACAGAAAACAAAACAATTTTGAGGCACTACTTCACACCTATCAAATCATCAAAAATATTATTGATACACAATTTTATTTAATTGCAGTGATAATCAGGTTGCAGAGATGGAGGTATATTCATATATTGAAGATATTGCAGATGTATTAAATGCATACCATTTCTGAAGGTGAGCTGCCAATGTAAACCATGACTCATAATAAAAATGGACCTACCCTATGACCTGGTGATCCAGTTTCTGGATTAGCATTCTAGGGATTTGTAAATTGAAAAAGAATGGTATTTGTTCATATCTTAGGATAGCATCAATCAAAATGCAAGACCTCTAAAGTCACATAGTCTGAGCTCTTCCAAAAATCAATG
Organism: Dasyprocta punctata; assembly: GCA_004363535.1. Classification (NCBI taxonomy): domain Eukaryota; kingdom Metazoa; phylum Chordata; class Mammalia; order Rodentia; family Dasyproctidae; genus Dasyprocta; species Dasyprocta punctata. Next base: position 56,656 of record RJWM01009234.1, read on the forward strand.
AGCATATTGAGACATATAGAGGATTGATTTTCCAAGAGTCTGAACCATGGCCAGGTTAATTCCTGTCCAATAGTCTTTCTTGTTATGCTCTGAAGCATTTTTGTAAAAAGCTGAAAACAACTCAAATCTCCCCAAACCAGAGAAGCAGTTGTGTAATTGTGAAGAGCCTGGTTTTCTGGGGTTCAAATCATAGCTCCATCAATTACTAGATGAGTGGTTTGGGGCAGACATGTAATCTCTGTGGCTCATCTGTGAAACCAGTGCTACAATAATAGCTCTCTTACATTACAGCCCTGCGGCCACCTCTAGTCCCTGTGGGCTCTAACTGACTTCATGACTTTCTGCAGGCAAACTACAAGACACTGACCTTCACCCTCATGCCTGCCTTTGTCACCAACCCTGAGACTTCCCTGGTGACACTGAGGAGTGACAAGAACCAGCACAGAAGTTCATGGTCTCCACTACAGGTGAGTGGATAAAAAGTCTTATAGGCCAGATGGGATCTGGTAGACAACTCTTCTTCCTTTGCCCTGCCGTGTGGCTGTGTGAGGTACAGTGTGTGCAGCCTTTTAGAGGATGGTTTCCCAGAAAGCCAGTCTTGGATGGTGGAGCCCTGCACCACACTGGCTGATAACCAGACTGATCCCATACTTGCCTCCCTTTGCTTTCCTCATACTTTTACTTTCCTGGGTTGCTGCTGAAGATAAAAACATAGGGGGCCCCTATGCCTTATTTTGAATCCAGACTAAGGAAAATGTCACCCACTTTGGAAGGCTGTATAAAAAAGCACTAAATAAGTAAAAACAGATAAAGTGCTTACAGCAGTACCTGATAAATAGGAATTACTATGTAAGTGTGAGCTCATCCTATTATACTGTATCACTGGGTAGCTCCATAAAGTGGCAAGCATGTAGACTGTGCTGTTACATGGAAAAATATATGTGAGACGTTAAGCAAAAAAACAGAACGCTAGGAAGCAAGCATAAAAATTATATATACATACTGATAGTAGAAGAGTGAATATGGAGTTGGAAATTGTGACTCTGTAATGGGGAAGAGGTGTTATGTTTATGTTTCCACAGTGGTATTTATTTATCCAAAGTGGAGTTTAAATAAATGGAATAAATTCAGTCTCTTGCAGGCTTTTGTATACATCTCTGCACAGAAATACATTTCAGGGCTCATGACTCCTCATAGCTGGAAAATTCCTGCATGTATGTGGGATTTCTATTCTTACATTGTAATTTTAGACCAATTTCCTTTAATTTGTTGTTTATGAAGACTGGGAATCATGGAGCAGTGGCTGTGATGACAACACACTCTTCTTGCAAGTAAGGGTCTCTGCTTCCATAAGGCTGTGTTTCCTTTGGGGCAGCATTGTCCCATACCCAGGATCTGACCTCCTCTGCAGTGAGCCCTCAGCACATTCCAGCTCAGCAAGAGACTGAGAATGACCTCTGGCTCTTTTGCCTTTCCTCACCTATCATCAGCCCTTGGGGGTCCATGCAGGATGAAGTGCGATGCAACTATAAGGACTGGAACCCTGAGCTTGGGTTCTCTAGAACTGCATGTGCTTCCTGTAAAGAGTAGCTTAATGTGAACAGGAGAAACATGAGATTTTTGTGACATGAGGACTGAGGAGACTTATTATACTTCCTATTTCTTATTTTTTGTTTGAGAGCCCAGTAATGTGTTTGGCTACTTGGCCCACCTTGGATCAAACTCTGTAGCTTTAGCCTTCTTGTCCTGGTTGCAGAGCCCTTTCACATGACCCTGCCTCTCCGAACTTGTTTCATATCTCTCCTTTGGTTGACTACTTTCCAACTGAATCAGTCATTTTGTTGTTGTTGTTTCTCAGAAATGTCAAGCATGTCTGTATCTAAGACCCTTTAGACTAACAGCCCAGAATACTCTTCCTCTTCATGCTTACCCATCTGTTTTCCCCTTGTCATACAGACCTCAGTATAAATATCCCCTCTTCAGAGCATTTCCCAGCCATGCAATCTATGTTACCTGAGTCTCTTTTATACCTTAGCCAATATTTGTTCTCTGGAGAATGGCCCGCTGACCTTGAATTCTCTGTTTAGTTATTTGTTTAGTTTGGCATAAACTTCACAAGAGAAAGCATCTTGGGTGTACTGTTCTGTTGTTCCCCAAATCTTATCACAGTGCCCATCACAGAGACACACTCGATAAATAGGTTACATGAATATACAATGCATGGTGAATGTGGTTAGTCAGAGCTTCCAGAAGGAAACCTGCAAATGACAGTCTTTCTCTCCCTCAAGGGGAAAGTAGGCTAGACAAATTGCTTTGCTACCCCTTTGTGCAACAAAAAATATATTAACACCTGTAGGTGGCAAAGGAAAACAGAACATGGAGGTTTATCCACTTATGCCACATATTTTGTTAGTTTGGAATATCAACTGCTTGAAGAATCACACATACTAAAGGCTTACTATGAAAGTACAGTCATCAAGAGATCAGTGGCAGATGATATTGGTGATACTGGTGATAGTATAGATGTATTAATCAGTGCAACACAATAAAGAGTCCAGAAACACCCATACAAACAGGGCCAACTGATCTTTGACAAAGTTCTAAAGGCAATTCATTGAAGAGAGAATTTGCCTTTTCAACAAATGATACTGGAACAGTTTCACCTTCTATAGGAACACAAAAACCCATACTTGAACACTTACAGAATTTTTGCTCATGATCACCCAAAACTGAAAACAATCCAAATTTCTCTCAGTGGCTGAATGGATAAACAAATGTGATATGTCCATGCAATGGGAAGCTATTCAGCAACGAAAGAGAACAGATTACTGTCACATGTGATGGCAAAGATGAAAGTCAAAGGAAGTATACAAAGTGAGAGAAGCAAGGTTGAAAAGATTATAACCTACAGGACTCCACTGATATTAAATTCTCAAAAAAGATAAAACTATAGTGTCACGAGACAAGACTGGGGAAAGCCAGGGTTTGGTCAGGGAGGATGATGTGACTACAAAGGGGTAACATAAAAGAGCTTTAAAAAAAACTTTTTGCTATTTTATTAGTACATGTTTGGAGTATATACAGTTCACAATCATTTTGGGGAATGAATACACGTATATACTACCACTTGTTTCTTTTTTTAAATCCCCTTTTCTCCTCTCTTCTTCCTCCTCTTATACCCCTATCCCAATTTTCATTCTTGTTGATATTATTAATTTTAGCTCATGTTATGGGATATAATGTTTACATTCATTGATCCTATCAGTTTCTAGTACATGGTGTATCCTCATTCTACTCACTTCCTTTTCTCCTCTTCTTCACCCTTTGCTTTTGTCCCCTTGAAGGAAGTTTTTTTAGAGTGATGGAACCATTCTGCAGTTATTCAAGTCTATATATGTGTTACTGTAAACCAAGAAGGTCAAGGTTATCATATGTAAATTTTTAAGTGTAAAAATTTAAAAATATGAACAAATGACCAAAACCTTGAATTCAGATTTCATTACTTATTTGGTGTGTGTATTGGGTGATATACTGTGTACCCCCAAGTCCTCATATACTTTTGATGTGGCTGAGTCTGGCGCTAGGATTGGCAATGTGAGTGCTGCACCCACCCAGGGGTGGAGCTGACATACAGTGTAAATGAGGCGGGTCTTCTGTTTGCTCACTTCTGTGTTTCCACTCTCTCTGGTGCCCGCCCTCTCTCTCTCTCACCAGCTCGCCTTGCGATTGTGGTTGCAGCCACCGTGAATGGCAGCCCTGCCACGCCATGCTGCCTTGGAGCCAACTAAGTGTGGACTGAAACTCCCAAGAAACTGTAAGAAATAAACCTTTCCTTCCCTAATTTTGGGCATCAGGTATTTTGTGTTGGCAATGACTAAAAAGTAACTAAGACAGTGTGCAGTATTGGACCAGATATGTCTTTCTTCAAGCCTTGATTATCTCATTATCTAAAATGGATCCAATGAGATAGGGAAGTTTGGAGAGTTAAATAAGGCAATGCATATACAGCTATGCCTGCAGTGGTCCATGATGAGCATACAGTAAGTATTAGCTGTTAATTCAGGTCACTAGTTGGGTGTAGTGATGCAAAACTGTGGTCCCAACACTCACACTGCTCAAGTTGGAGGATCACTTGAGGCCAGGAGTTTGAGACCACCCTGGGCTACACAGGCACCACCAAGAGGCCACTCTACAGTCTCAAAAATAGCAACAACAACAAAAAAAAAAAAAAAAAAAAAAAAAAAAAAAAAAAAAAAAAAAAAAAAAAAAAAAAAAAAAGGAAAGGAAATACGGGATCCCTACTTTCGGAAGAAAAATCTGTAGGGCAGGAGGTATGCTTTGGTAAAAAGCAACATAAGCACTATAAACAGCCGTATTCAGCTTTGGATTCCTATCATCTCTGATCCATTAACCACCTTCTCTGAATTTCCACTTCCTAGTTCCTAAATGGGTATAAAATAATCATGATAACATTATGGTGGGCATAACCATTAGTATTTGTATAATGCTTAGTACTTAGTGGGTACTCAATAAGTGATAGCTGTAATTATGATTTAGAGTGTTTCAGTAAGTAAAATGTGATTTCTCCTGACACTGAAAAATTATGTTTACAAATGTATAATCCCAAATGATTAATTATGAAACCAAAGAAGGAGCTGATGTTATGCAAATGTTTTAGTTTGAACTGAACTGGTCATTCACACATATATTCCCATTCATAGACAAAATACTAATTGGTTGAAATGAGCACTTTTGCATTTTAATGAGCTCTTAAGAAGGCAAAAGGATTGCTCTAGTATAATACAGGATAGATTTTTCTCTGATAATGTGTATTTTTCCATTTTGTAATTTTAATTTGCAAATGGAGCCCACAGATCTATAAAGTGGTTTTCTTCACATTATAATGCTTTCTATCTTGCTTCTCAAGGGTGTATTTCAAAATAAATTAGAATTGGGGATCCAAAGGAACCTAAGGCAGCTAGAAGATCTAGTCGCATCTATGGGCTAGGTGTGTAGACACAAGCTAAATTGTTTCCGAGTTTGTATTTGTTTGTTTTTTTAACAAAAGAAAAACAAGAAATCTAAACATAACAGTTTCACCCCAACCAACAAAACAGCAACAATCTTCAGCATATTAGATATTCCCAAAAACTATTTAAGACAAAAAATACAGACATGAAACATTATCTAGCTAATTGTTAACACAATTGTTTTCAAATGAACATTTCACATTAAAAATATAATCTGAAGGTGACCCTGAAAAAATTACATTTTACTCAAAATTGTTTTTCTCTGACTGTCACACCTAATTTTTTATATACATACATTTTGTTTCAGATGACATGATACTCTACCCAGAGGATCCCAAGAACTCCACACCTGTCTTTTTGTGACAGCAATGTATTGAGGTCTCCCAATACAGTTGTATTAAGGCTTACTTGATTTTTCATGTCGATTAATAATTGTTTTATATTACTGGGTGGACTAGCATTTGTTGCATCATTATCTCTTCCTCTCAGATTGTTCCCTTACCAATATATAATGACCTTCTTTGTCTCTCTTAATCTGTCTTGGCTTAAAATTATCTTTATCTGCAGATAGAATAGCTACCTCTGCTTTTTTCTGGACTCCTGTTGCATAGAGTATTGTTTTCCATCCATTAACTTTCAGTCTATGAGTATCTTTTTGAACTCAATGTGTTTCTTGTATATAGCATATTATTAGATCTTGCTTCTTGATCCATTCTGTCAGTCCATGTCTTTTGACTAATGAATTAAGACCATTAACATTAATGGTTAAAACTGATACATATTGACTTATCTTTATCATGTTGTTTTCTTTTTTCGTGGTGGATTCGTTCCATTGGGGTTCGTGGAGCTGTAGTACTTATCATCCCTTTCTAAAATGTCCTTCAAAACATTTTGGAGTGCTGGTTTAGTGGTCATAAATTTCCTCAACTGTTCCTTATCATGGGAGTATTCTGTTTCTCCCTCTATTCTGAAAGACAGTTTTGCAGGATACATCAATCTGGACTGAAAGTTGTTTTCTTTTAGAACTTGGAGTACTTCACTCCAAGCTCTCCTTGACTTGAGAGTTTGTGCTGAGAAGTCCACTGTAATTCTGATGGGCTTTCCTTTATAGGTCATTTGTTTCTTTTCCCTAGGAGCTTTTAAAATTTTATTCTTGTGTTGAATTTCTGGAATCTTGACTATGATATCCCTGGAAGGAGATTTTTTTTTTATCATTGCTAATTGGAGTTCCATATGCCTCAATTATTTGTATGTCAAATTCTTTTTCTCTACCATGAAAATTTTCTGACATGATGTCTGTAAGGATTTTTTAATGTCATTTATAGTATCTCCTGCTTGTTCACTGGCTCCAATTAATCTTAAGTTATTTTTCTTTGTTTTGTCAAGCAACTGCTGGATCAGTATCTCATGATCCCTTGCTAGCTTTAAAGAATCTTTCTTTTCCTGGTCACTAACTGTGAGCCTCTCTTCAATATTTGAGATCCTGTCCTCACACTGGCTTAATCTGCTTTGAATACTTTCAATAGAGTTTCTATTCTCCTGGATATCTACTTGAATTTGCTTTATGGAATCCATTTGCTTCCTGTGTTGTCCTTCCATAATTTGATTAAGCTTGTTTATTTTTTTGTCTGTGTCTGCCCTAACATTACTAAGCATGGTGTATATTTTGGTAATCTCTGTGGTTATTTGAGAGATTATTTCTAATTTCATTTTTTCGAAAGCCTCATTCAACTGCTTTGTTACCACTTCTAAGAAACCTTGTAGGGGGCTTTCAGATTTTCCAGCCTCATTGCCCCCTGGGTTTGCTTTTGGTGAACTGGGTGTCCAGGGCTGCGACCCGCCCAAGTGTCTTCCCATTTCTTTTCTTTTTTAGTTTAATTCCTAAAATGATACCTTTTAGTTGCCTGCAGTGGGCTACTTTAATGGTGGTATTAAGGACTTCCAGGTGATGAGGACTTCCCAGAGATATCTTCCAGGTATAACCAGTTCTTGGGCTCCGAGTCTATTGGAAAATTCCGCCTCCTCAGTTTGTCAGAGAAGAGAAACCACTGCTCGCCTAGCCCAGTCCCTGGTTCCTTGGCACCACGCCCCAGCTCTCTCTGCAACCCCCAGTCAATCCCAGTCCTGTACCAGCAAGGCCAACAGCTACCCAGTTCAATTGAGTCAGTTCTGGTGGCAGTGGCACCCACAGCACCAAACACAGCCAACAAAACAGTAAACTGACCCAACCCCTGATTTACAACCCCCAACCATATAAACTGAATTTATATCCATACAACAAGATGCAAAACAACCTTATACAATACTTAGATTCACAAAATGTCAATTCTTTCCCCAAAGGGGAGGACCCAAAGTGAATTTAAGAAAAAGCAGAAAAGTGGGAAAAGAGAAAAAAGACCACAAGTAGGTTGGAGAACAAAGATGGGTCCACCAACTCATGGAAACCACTGCAGAAGACTGAGGGAAAAGAAAGCCAAAGAGACAGAAAAGAGAACAGAACAAGACCAGGCCCAAAGGGAGGGCAGAAACCACCCTCACACTAAAAAAAAAAAAAAAAAAAAAGAGTCCACTTGTCCACTTCCAGGGTTCTCTCTGGATTCACTGGTAAACAGCCTGCAGAGGCAGCAACCCAACTCATGGCACTGTATCTCTGCAAGCCAGCAACTGTTCGTGGTTGGAGTAGTAGACAACCTTAGCAGGCCTGCCCTGAGAGCAGCCTCCTCGGGCTTGCAGCCATCCAGGCAGTCTCCATGGGTCTGTGCTCAGCTAGGAAACACTGGGGGAAGCCAGTTACACTTTTAGCCCCAGGCATAACTGGCTCGACTCAGGAATGGCTTCCGGCAAATTGCTCTCCTGTGGGAGAACAAAGCCCTCCGCACTCACCACCAGCCAGCCTAGTCCTCCCTGCCCACCGCTCTCCTCCACCGAGGAATGGTTCCACAGAGGCTCCAGGGTCGCCAGCCACCGCCAACACTGCAACCATGCACCGCTGGGCTCCAACAGCTCCCCTCGCTCAGTGAATTTGGCTCCAGGCAAAGGCTCCACCAGCTGCCACCTTCTTCTTAATTGAATTTTTTCTTTTTGCTCTTTCTGTGTGGTTCGATTCAGACTTCAGGCTCTTCCTGGGTCCAAGGAACCCATCTTCCTCCTTTTTGTCTTCCTCAAGATGGTGTGTTCCCAGGTCTAGACGGTGTCTCTCAAACAGGCTGTTTTCCCTGCATCCTACTACTCCACCATCTTCCCTGAGTTTGTGTTTGTGTGTGTGGGTTTTTTGAGGGGAGGAGTGGGTACCAGGAATCAAACTCAGGACCTTGTGATTGCCCGACAGGCATTGTGCCTGCCACTGAGCTATATCCCCAGCCTTAGTTTGTATTTTTCTGGATTGCTGTCATTGTCATCACTGTTATCATCATCGTTGTTATTATCATCATCAACATTCACCAGTTCTGGTTATCCAAGAAGGGTCTCTTTGGTTCTAGAGTATTTTCAATTTTTCCCAATATTATTCACGTCGTTTTTATTTTCTTTACTCATTGATTCGTGAAAAGGGAAAGTATTGCTTTCGGATGATAAATGTTGAGCATTTTAAGAAAGGACATCATTCTATCAGTTGCATGTATAAAAGAACATTTTAAGCAAAAGATGTTTCTTGTGAGTTAAATTGATTTTCATTGTGAATAAGAATGTTCTTAAATGACTGATACAGTTTTATTGTTGCTTGTAACATTTTTGAAGTTATTGATGGTAGAGAAAGAACAGAATATTTGAAGCACAAAGTTGGAAAAGATCTTACAAACTTAACCTAACATCATCATCATGTCAGAGAGGAAAATGGAAATTTTAAGAAGAAAGTAGCTGGCATGTGTTACTCATCACACCAAAGACAGATAGAAACCCAGGTCACCTGCTGGTAGGACAGGACAATTTTCTCTATATCATACCATCTCTCTAACAATAGGCCTTGACCCTCCCCCCCCTCCCCTCCCCTCCTCCCTCTTCCCCTCCCTCCCCATCTCTTTCCTTTCTATCTTTTCTGCACTTTAACCCCAGACCTGCAAAGTTTACTTAAATATAACCATTGCTTCATAGAATGCAAATCGTCATCAGTGATACCAAGACCCCCTTTTGTTTTACTGTTATACATTTTACCCTGACCCGAACCCTAACCCTAAATAAAAAACTTATGTTCCTTTTATTGTACAGCTTGGTAGAGAAAATGAATATCAAATAAGATACACTTTATTCACCATTTTCAGGTCTATCTACATAGCTATGGTGTATATACTGGGGGTAGAACCCAGGGCCTAGTGCATGCTAGTCAAGGGCTGTGTCACTGAGCTACAATGCACCATTTTTATTTCTGTATTTTGAGACAATATCTTACTAAGTTGGCCAGGCTAGCCTTGAACTTGCCATCCTCCTGCCTCACTCTTCCAAATACCCAGTATTAGACTTATGCCACTGTGCCCAGCCTTGTGGCTATTTTGTTAGTAATTCTATAATCTAGTACTCAGAGTATTAAATACTAGATTTTATGTGCTTGTTCCTCTCTGATGAGTACAAGTTAAGTTCTACACTGTAAAACACAACACAGTTAACACTCAAGCATACATTCCTTCACGAACTCATAAGGGGATTCTGTTGGGTTGTAGGATGCATTCGTTCTCAGTGTCACGAGGTATTCCCAGATTTCTATCCACAAGGCTCTGAGTGGCACACACTCAAAACACTCAAAACCAGTAGCCCCAATGGTTCTTGTCTCCTCACATCCCTGCCAATATTCAGTCTTATCTCCCTTCTTTGCTTTGCTCTTTTTGATGGGTGTAAAGTGTATCATTTGCATTCTCTTGATTATTATCACCTTTCCATGTACTGTTCTTCTTAAATTACTTATTTAAGGCTTTTTTTTTCTACAAATTACCTATTCATATCCTTTAAGTACTTTTATATTTGCTTTTCTGTCTCTCTTTGTTGATTTGCAAGAGTTTTAATATCCTGATTAGCAGGCTTTCAACTAAAATTTTATTTGAAGAGTTTTTGAAGCTAAAGAAAATGCTAACTCCTTTTAGATATACTTACATAGTCTAGATAATTCATTTCTTGACTGGTATCGAGTAAATACTTCTTCCAGTCAGTCCTCTGTTGACTCTATTAGGTCTTCCACCAAGAAGAAATCCAGTAATTTTTTACTTCGTGGTTTATACATTGGGATATTCTTTTAGAAGATTCTTCTTATCTTTCACAAAAATACCCTATATTTTCTTCTGACAGCTTTATAGTTTTATCTTTAATGTTTAGGCCTTTAATCAACAGTAGACCATGTTTAGCCGGGCGTGGTGGCGCACGCCTCTAATCCCAGCACTCTGGAGGCTGAGGTAGGCGGAGCGTTGTGGGTTCGAGGCCGGCTTGGGCTACAACGTGAGCGCAAGGCCGGCCTGAGCTACATAGCGCGACCCTGCCTCAAAAAACCAGGGCTGGGGAGTTTGGCTCAGCGGCTTAAGCGCCTGCCCTGGCAGGCGCGAGGTTGTGAGTTCAATCCCTGGTGCCGCAAAAAAAAAACAAACAGTAGACCATGTTTAAGTATGCTGTAAGGTAGAATGATAATTTTATTTATATTTCTTCATGTAATATTAATATTTCAGTTTTCTCAATGCCACTCTACTACATATAGAAAGATATCTTGAGCCAAAAACATACGCTCTAAAGCCTGAGAGAAATAATACTTACTCTTTTTAGATATTTTATTGGCAACTGGGGCCAAGAACCAGGAATCAAGATTCTAAGGTTTAAAATCTGAAGAGTTTATTCATTGCATTTTAGGCACTGTTAATTGCAATGAGGAACTCATGACAGAATAGGAAGGCAGTGTTTCACGGGTACAGATAAAGGGACTAGACCTGGCTGCACCCTATGAGATGGCCTGGAGGTACTGGCTAATTTTGAATCCTATCTTGGTTTCAGCTACTTCAGTTGGAAACTGACATGATTTGATTAGTAGCCATTCAATTAAAAACTCTGGAGAGTTTTTATAGCTATAGAAAATACTAGAAAAACTACTGAGTAGTTTTATGAGTTTTCCAAAATTTTCCTGTTAGAGTACGATTTCTCCCTTTTTAATTCACTATTGATATGAATCATTTTCAGTTCTTATCTCTTTTCTTATTGTTGGTGGGGATGAAACCGAGGACCTTGTGCATGCTAGGTAAGCAGTCTACTACTGAGCTACATCCCCAGCGCCTATTATAATTTCTATCTCCAAGCTGCTAACTCAGAGTTATCGGTAAGAAGCACCACTATCATATGCTCTGCACACTGAAGGTAAATCAATATTTGATGAGCAAAAGAAGGTCTATGGCACCAGGTGAAAGGAATGGGTCATTTTCATCTTTTACTGTCAGTTAATCATAGAGGAGTGGGACAGATGTAAAAGAAAAGTGAATTGGTAATTTTCCTTTTTTCCTCATGAATTAAATGACTAATATACTTTCTGAGTACTGTGCTCTCAATCAACTCAAGTTTTAAAAGGTTAATGATAGAAATACTTTACATAGCTACCCAACATATGTGTATAGGGCTAAATCAACTGGTTTTATCACTTTAGTTCCAAGTGCATGAAAATCACATGACTGAGCCCTGTATTCATTTTTTTTTTTTTTTTAAACAGATGACAAGGATGATGATGGCGCTGTTCAGGAGGAGTTTTGAGTGAAACTCGTATGATCATAGAAAGCTAAAAATAAATGAAATCTCAACATGAGCAGGAATGGCCAGGTGGAAGTAAGAGAGGCTGTTGAGAAGATATACTTTTGGTCCATGGAAAGCCTGTCATAAGCATTCAGATTCCTGGCAACAAATCAAGCTTTATTCTTCACAGTCAGCCCTAGGCTGCTTATCCCTTATTAAATTCTTAATGAAATCCTTAGCTAACAGGGCCTCTCCATAGAAGAGTTCAACTATATGGAAAGACTCCACCAAAGGCAGGAAGCATAGCTCAGCCTGCAGACAAGTAGGTTGCAGAAGGAAGATCTGTGCATGAAAGGCTCCTGCAACAGTTGCTCACAAACCTGATCTATTTCCAAATTCACTTTTAAACTGGTCTATAAAAACACAAAATTGTACACACTAATGGCATGCCATGTAATGGTCAATACATATACACATTGTTTGATGTTTGT
>RJWM01009235.1:0-69013 GCA_004363535.1 Dasyprocta punctata
GATCCCAAGGGCTGCAAAAAAAAAAAAAATCATTTTATCCTTGAGTTCTCAGGTCCTTGGTCCTTTCTTCACATTGGTTATTTTCACTCTTTGTGTATTCAACAGAATTCTTTATTTCCAAGATTTCTATTTGTTACCTTTCCATGGATTCTATTTCTTTGCTAAATGTATCATTCACGTTTTAAGCAGTTTTGGTAAACTCTTTTCTTTTTATTTGCCTCTTACACTGTATTTTATGCTATGTTACCTGAACTCACTGAGATTTTGCATCCTCTTTATTTATTTTGTGCAACTTGACTTTTTTGTTTATTTATTTTTAATTTCCTGCCTATCAGTATCCCTTGGGTCTATACTGAGAGAGTAAGTAGTCATTTTAGGCATTTTATCAGCATTTCGTTTTTTAACCAAACAATGGAAACAAACAAAACAATCAAGATAAGCCAGATCAAACAAATAAGCACTTCTCCCTCTTGAATTTGCTTTGGGAGAATAGGGAGTTTTTCTAGACATTTTGTTCCCTAGTGCTTTCATGTCCCCATTTTTTGGGTGTGCACACTGACGGTTGAGGTCAAATACAGTGATAAGAATTTGTTCTTGCTATGAAGATCTCTTTAGTTAGGTTCTTTTATCCATTGATTTGTTCTTGGAATTATTTGTCAGGAGGTATTGTTTACATATTCAACCTGTTCAATTTAATGAGGATGGGCCCTGTTACTGTGTGTCAGAAGATGATTTCTATTTAGGTTAAAACAGTGCAGAGTTTTAACCATATACCAATCATAAACATTAAAGCATATTTTGATACTTCCACTCATTTAACAACACTCCTTAAAGAGTACATTAAGCTGTTATTTATGGTCCTTCTGGGATGTGGAGAGTGGAGCAAAGAGAAAGGAAAAAGGAAAAGAAGAGTTTATGTCAGTGGCAAGAGAGGGTATATAAGAGAAACATCAATAGGTGAAACAGACACAAGAGGTCAAACACTGCTGAAATTATTTTTATAGCTGGGGTAAAAGGATAGTGTTGAGGGTGTTTGAGAAAATGTTTGGGTAAGTGGGAGTGTATACTCTAAAAGTGTATTTAGAGATTGAGAGAGGCTGTGAGGTTGTCAGAACCTGTTAGCGTATTTGTGTATAGTTTTATTTGTATCGTCTGAGCCCAGTTTTGTTAAAGGTTATCCTGACATGCTCTTGACGTGTGCAGTTTAAGTTACAGCACTGATTCTTATTCTGCAATGCATATATGCAGGCTCCTATCATCCATATGCTGTAAGGAGGAAGGGAGGGTGGAGAAGGAGACAAAAAATGAGAAGAGAGGAGAAAAAAGAATAGAGAGGAAAGAGTCAAAAAATAAAACATAAAATGCATTGAGAGAGGGAGCAGATTAAAAGGGGAAAACCTTAAGTAGTAAAGTAACAAACCGAAAATCAAGACCAGTTGACAAAAATAAATAATAAAAATAAATGAAAACAGCAAAAGAGAACTAAATAATCTACACAAAACAAATAAGCAAGGAAAGAGCAAAAACAACAACAGCAAATAAAATCCTTCACACGGCTGTTATATCATTAACCCAAAGTGTCCGCACGACTCTCTACACTGGATTCACAGTCTGACTGTGGGCAGCCACACAGTTTCCCCTGTTCACCCCTCAGTTGCCTGTTTGAAGAAGTGAGGGTTATTGTTTTCTCCATTTGCATGCTTTGTCTGCAAGCTGTGCTCCAGCTATGAGCACCGCTATTCTCTGTGTTCACCTCAAGGTCCAACTGCCTCAATAATTTTATAGGCAAGCAAACGTGATATTTGCCTAGTCCCTGGTTTTCCAGTTTTCTGTTGTGTTGACTTCTGTCAGAGACCTCACACTCTCCCTTTCTTCAGCACCTTGAAAAATATTGTGGTTCTCTGTGTCTTCTCTTCACATGTTTTCCATGTTTAGTATACAGCCTGTAGACCTTTGCCCTAGTCACTGTTCACCATGCCCCAGGCTGGTAGAGGCATCTTTTTTTCAATGACGGGAAGTGAACAAGACCTCACAGTATTCCAGGCCTTTCTGGTATTTGGGGAAACAGTTCTGGCTTGGTCAAATTGTCCTCTGACTTGGGCATCAGTGTCTTGTCTCTCCTCTCACACATCTCCCCGGCTGTACTCTTTGTTCCGCGTACTTGTTGCAGTCCTGAGTCTCCCTGACTTCTGCAGTGCCCAGGTAGGATGCGCTAAGGGTTCCTGTAGAAGCCCACTGGCCATCATGGATAGCACACTGAATATCACACAGCACACCACTCCTGTCACATGTCGGGGGATGGACACTTATCTTTTCTTTTCTATGCCAGGCAAATTTTCTCTCTTTCCACAGTCCAATTGCAGGCATTATAAAACTATTATTTTCACAACCTGAGTACATGGAAATTTGTCCCAACCAATTCTCCTGCTTTTGACTTTTCTAAACCCCCGGTTAGCAGGCATCTCATTTGTTGTACCAAATAGGGAGAATATAGTGATTGTGGGTCTACTCCATCAACCAGGCCATCAAGAAAGACCATCCCTCAGTCTGATACTCTATCAAGATGGTGTGTGCATAAGACCTGAGGTGGAAAATGAGGTGCCACGACCCAAAAGCAGTCCAGTCTCCCCTCATGTCCTCCAAGACACTGAATTTGGGTCCAGCTAAATTCTCTTTTCACTCATCCTCTTGTATCAGACTTCATCACTCACTCCTGTCTCCTCGGGGTACCAACTTTCCCCTCTTGTCAGTTAAAAGAACTCACTCTTGCTGTCACCCCCAGGGCAGCCGTTTTATCCAGAGTACACACATTGTTATTGAGAAAACTGGGTGTTCCATTACTGACAAGCTCAAATTTTGTATTCATTTGAGCTCCCAACAAAATTTGAGAAATCCACTGATTTCAAATTCAGAAATATTAACATGATAAACTTCACATGTCTGACTTTCTTCTGTGCAATGATGTAGGCTTGAACCAGAAATAAAGTAGCAAGAACTCTGATCTGATGCTCTGATCTGACTAGTAGAGGGAAATACATGGAACAGTATATTTACTAGAGTAAGTCCTCTTCTTCCTCACACAGATAGGTTGTATTTTCTAGTCTCCCTGAAGTTCTCACTGAAAACATATGCCTGAAATTTTGTCAATAAGTAGAGGAGAAAGGAAGGAAGTTAAGAGTCAGTATGTATATGTCCTTCACGTATCATTTCACATCTTTGTAGAGGAAGCAGAGACCTCTTGCATGGTAGAGTGTAGGACAGAACAATTTAAATCTGGAACCATAACTTGATGAGAACAGGCAAAGAGGGTCATTTGACCTACAAGTAAGAAATAATGCATTTTTCTGTTGAGCCACTGAGAGTTAGAGATTCATTTGTTACCATAGTACACTTTAGCTTATACTGACAAACTTGATGTAGCATAATGTCACTGGTAACATCTATTTGGATAATCAATATTTTGTCTCATAAACAAAATTAATGAATGTAATATTAAAAACTGCAGATTCCTTATTATTAGCAAATATTCAATATAAATGAAACTACTATATAGAGTTAATGTTTAAGAAATTGCATTCTGGGACAAATTGCCAAGCTCATGTTGTTTGGGCAAATTTCTTAACTTTCATAAGCCTTAAATTCTTTATGTATAAAATGTGTCTACCTCATATATTTCCATAAGGACTAAATTTAAAAATTCCTGTGAAGAACCTACTATAACCCACAGCATACACTAATAAAGTCCTATTAAAATATGTTTAGCATTGTTATTGTTGTATTTAAATAGGGCAATCATGTAGTTATGGCTGTACTCTTTATATGATTGGTCAGAACACTTTGGAGTACTATGTAGTTTCTATGGAAGATAACAAAGATGTACAGTCACATGACAGGAAAAGGATATTTCTTTCCCTGACTCCTGAATCTCTCTGATAATGTCTTACCATAGCTGCCAAGACCTTACCTGGGCAGCCATGCAGTGCACAAGATAAATGTTGAGACCTTTCTAATGCCCATGAAGTTTTATGGACACTGGAAATATCTATTTACAAGCTCAGTAAGCCAGTATACAATTCCACTGATGCCTCTTAATTTGTGAATTTATGTTCAGTGGAACATCTCACAATGACAGGGAAGGGCTAAGAAACAATTCAAGTTACCAGAAGACTAATTTAATAAGGAATTTTGTGAATATAGCATCTTCTCAAATTCTATACCATATCACACGAAATTATAGTTTTATTCAAAGGAGATGTGCTCTCATTTACATCACAGAGAAAAGAATCTTTGAACTTGTATATAAATGATCATACTTACATCCTTTAAAAATGGACAGACATTAAAATGTGTGGATTTATGAACTACTGCCATGCAGTTCATGATACCTTGAATATAATCCCAGGTAAGAGTTAAAATATAGGTATTTTAGGATCTACCTTAGCAGAAAATAAATTATCAGGCATTTTCAGGCAACTAGAATTTGTTAGTCTGTTCTTTTCATATATAACTGAATGCTATTCCTTTTTTTAATTTTGGGTTAAGCATATTGTAAGAACTTTCAGGACTATTTATCAAACAGTATTATATCTTGACTTTGAACTTGGCAAATTCTGACCTCTCATGCATTCCCATAGTGAAGATCATAATGCTAATGCTAACGATGATACTGATATGATTAATAATAAGTACTAATTTATTGACTTTTCTAGATGATCTACTAGACTTTTTTACATAATCTTTGTACAATCCTGATAAAACCCCCAAAGAAAATACCATTTTATGTATAAGAAACAATGTGATTTCTAGAGATTAAGAAACATTCTGGGGTCACAATGCTATAAGTCATCTGTGATAACAGTGGAATTTGAACTCATGCATCTACTCCCAATCTGCCACTGTTTAACTACTATAAATACTACTTCCCATTTCTTCTGCTTTCTATCCATTCTCCATCATATTTCTTGAGCTATGACATCTGAGTTATACAAAGCCCATAAATTACGCTTCGTGATTATGCTACTTCTTAATTCAAGCAATATCATTTTCACTGTTTTGAAAGTATATAAAGGTCACTCACCTTCCTTTGCCTCAGTTTTCTCATCTGTCACGTGAATAAACATTCCCTCTGTGCTAAAGTTTTCCGTTCTTTTTAAAGTAAAAATCAAAGGCAAAGCATAAATTGGTTGGAGGTAGAACAATCATAGGAAGTCAATATGATATCAAGGCAAACATAATCATTTGTTAATTTGACAAATATTCATTCAATACTTCTTTCTGCCAAGCACTGTTCTAGACACTACGACAGTAAGAGTTGAGATTAGGGTCAGAGTAATAGAAATGGGCTTGAACAGATAACAGCTAGACATGTATAAGTGAAGGCGTTTTGCCTATAAAATTGTTAGAATTTGTTTCAAAATTACTGGATCTAAGGAAATCAGGAATTTCTGTATTGTTGTTATTGATTCCAGAATACTAATGTGTTCCATTGGGCATACACAAATGCTTGAGATTTATTACACTGCAGGATTCTTTCTGGGCCCTGCCAGCATTAATAGCCTACATGGCTTTGATTCATGGTCGATTTAGACCTATTGTAAGCAAAAGAAAGAAAAATCTGAAGGACAACTATGAGCTGTTTAGGATCTTTTCTGTGAAATCTCTCCAGTTTATGGAAATTCTCTGTGGTATTTAATCTTTAGTGACAGTGTTTTAGTAATTTCCATATGACTATATACTTCTTGGAGAATATTATTTCTATGCACCATACTTCTAATTATAATTCCTAAATTATACTCACACCCTCACCTTACTTTAATAATGCTGATTAAGAAACGGGCAAGAAAGCCAATAGTGCATGAATGTGGATAATTTATACTATTTGCTTTACAGTGACCTGTTGAGGAACACTAACACACACACATAATGCACACAGACAATTTATTACAACTCCCACAAGCTTCCATTTCCAGTTGTACAACTTTAATATATGTGTTTGTCATAACAATTGTAGACCTCCTTCCTATTTACATGGATCATTGCCTACAAACCTGGAATGAATTTAGTCTTATTATCAGTGGCCTTATACGTGATTGAGCATATTAATGCACAGAACAGTATTATGTAAGCTGGAAGGCATTACATGACATATATTACTTTTATCTTTGAATAGCATATATTAAAACTTTATTGTCTGAGCCAGGTTTTACAGTTTTGAAGCTTTAACATTGTAAGAAATAATTATGAAACACAGGCAAAGATTGTTTATAAATGTTTATTTGTTTTTTAAAAATTTTTTATTTTTATTACTGCATGTTTGCAGTACAAGATGATTACATGTATCATAGGGAGCTGGTATGTATACATAACAAATCTTAATTCTTTTTATGTCCACTTCATTTCCTGCTTTCTTCTCTTCTTTCTTTCATCCATCTCTTTGTCCCCTTTTCATTTGGATGTTTGAGATTATTTGTACAGCCTCCAAAAATAGTGTCTTTCTCCAAGATAGAAGACAAATTTATTCACCATCAAAGATGATGGTCTCCCTCAAGGACAAAATCTGAGCAAGTCTCTATTACCAGTCCATATGAAATTGGGCGTTTCCTAAGCCCAAGTTTCTTCAGCCAAGATGAAGACCTTTATGTGTGCAGCACTGACTCAGGCCCATGGCCCTGTTTCCTCTATGGGACTTGGAGGAAGAGGAAAACAAAATTGATATAAACATGAAGCTCACAATGTCTGATGTGCTATGGGGAACAAAACTTTCTGTCGCTGACCTGGGAATCTTATGTCTTCTGCTACCATTCTGAAAACTTTGACAGGCTAAATTGTTAGCTTGTAAGCATGGAAAAAAGTCTCAGGCTCTTCAGAGTTCTTGACAGGGTGTGAATGTGTAAAGATGGTGGAGATATTTACAAAAAATTAAAAAATGCAATCTGCCATAAGGAATGACATCATATAACTATTCTGTAAAAAATATAAATAAATTAGTGTGAAACCTTCTCACTCTCTCTTTTCCCCCTCTGTCCCACTTTCTTTACCCTGTGTTGCACTAAGTTTTCTAAGCTTGTAGAAATTTGTTCTATGGTTCTAATACCTGTCTGCATTAGTATGCTCACTGTTCCAGGAATAGCATCTCCCTGAAAATCTCTGCTGGATATAAAACTTTCAAGCATAACTAATATGACAGCAGAATGAATCCTTTAAATGAATAATACATTTCTTGGCCTTCATTGGTCAAGGTTACAATGTGGGAGACTGCCTTTGTTTACAATCATTTTGTAATCCATCCACAGAAATCTGATTGGTCTAGAAAGTCTATATTTATATAACAATTTTTTTTTCTTTCTAGTAACATTTTTTTGGGAAAATAATTCAGCAAATAGCATACACAAGGCAATTTGTAGTTCAGATCAAATAGCCTATCTTATTTTCATAAGCAGAAAGAACAGTAAGGTGATTACTTAAACTAATAGCATTTTTGGTATTTTAACTAAGTCAGAAATATCATGAACATGAGTAGCATGGTCAAAGGAGATTGAAGATTTCAAAGGGAACTGACCCTAAGTTTTGGGGTTATTGAGTAAAACTCTATTGATTGCCTGACTAGGCACACTTCATCCCTGTCACATAAATTTACTGCACCATGCTGACTTCTTGATAAATGCTATTGCTTTCTCTAGCTCTTACCCTACAAAGAAGAGTTCTGTTTCCTTATAAATTCTTATTTCCAACACTTTCTGACAGGGAAACCTGAAGCTATGGTTGTCATATACCAAGTCTATCAGTTCATAAAATCGGCATGGGAGCAACAAAATATTACCATCAGCCCCTGCATTACACTACTTTTATTCACCCATCCATCCAGTATTAAACTACCCCTTAATGTATCAGGTACTGTTACAGGCTCAGAAATACAGGGCAGAAATGCTGTAATAAATCTTAATGTGGTGTCATCAAATATGGAGGAGAATATAAAAGAGAAAAATAACTCTTTCTGGGCATTTTAGGATAAATCTCAATCAATTTGACAATTGATCTATTGATTGAAGGAACAATTAGGTATTTCCTTAGATAAAAAAAAATTGTAAGGACACTATAATGAAAGAGAATAACATGCCAACCACCACCTTCCGTACGTTCTTGTGTAAGGAGTTGGGACATAGTTTTGAAAGCAGCATTGGGCTGTGGAGCAGGAAACTATTTGTTTATTAGAAAATGACTATAACGACTGTTATGGGTTAAAAACTGGTTGTCAACTTAACACCAGCTGAATTAAATTGGCATAGTGCTAAGTATAGATGGCCGACCTGAGGAAAGTTGCCAAGATAAATATAGAGACATGGAGAACAAGAGTGAGACATTGTGGGGTCTCCTAAGTGTTGCTGTTTCGAGCTGTTGGTTCTCCTGAAGGAGCCTGTCATGCTGGCTTTCCTGTTATGGATTTGGTCATTATCATCAGAGGTGCTTGGGATCTCGTTGCTGAGAGTGGCTGTGGTTCACTTTGGGGGAGCTCTGCGCCTCACACTGAACATCACTTCCTGGCTCTGAAGGGGAAGATGCTTGCTGTTTAATCTCCAGGAGAAAGCTATCATGCGGGCTTCCTGACATGTATTTGACTGTTCTCAACATCAAAAGAGCTCGAAACCCCACTGTCACCGAGGATAGCTGTGGTACTTTTCAGGGGAGCTCTAGTCCTTATTTTGAGCGTGACTCCTCTGCTCCAGTATAGAACCCTCAATCTACTGACACAGCTCCTTCACCCCACTGGCATAGACTTTCCTATCTTCCACTGCTGATCTTTGACCTTCCCAGCACAGATCCGTAAAACAGACTGGCATGGGTCCTTGTCGTGGGCTCTTAGATTTCCAGTTGGATTTGTGGAATTGTCATGGGCTCTGGATCTTTAGCTGGACTCTCACAGGACATTGCTATGGGATCCAAGCCCTTGGCTGAATACTCTGGGTCTTTAGTGTTGTGGACAGATTTTCCTGCACTTTCTTGTGTTTAATTCTGGGTGACCATGATAAAACAGTATTATAATTCTGTGTCCAGTATGCAGTTGTTCTCACTGTAACCCCTGACTACAACAATGAGAACAAAAGAGTGAGTACTAGATAAGTAAAATTAGTGGTCTGAAAATATTCAAACATTAGATAAGCTATGAGAATGGCATATTTAAAAATGGTATAAAACATTTATCATGATTGTAACTTACCAAAGAACATAAAAGTATCTGTTTATAGTTCTTCACTTAGAATAAACAAGGAGAGTGAAAATATGAAGTTTCTTTTGTTTTTGTTTATTGGCAAATATTTGTGAAATATGCTGTTCAATCCAGTAAAACATACTCAGTAGAAAAAGATCATGGGGCCATGTAAATATGGGGCTTATGAGGACATTTAGGTTTGGAAATGCAGTGTTTGTGAGTCACAGAGGAGTTGTAGCCATTGGTTTCTATGATATGGCTTTGGAAAATAACGGAAATTTGGAAAAACAGAGGACACAGGATGGACTCTGAGGGAACTCAGACCTATACTGCAAGGGAAAAGAAGAAAGTAACACAAATTAAATAGAAAAAAACAAGTTTACAGAAGGTCATTCAAGAAACAAAAGAAAATAAGGAGGTGATTAAAATGGTCAAATATTATATGTCCTTGGTTTATCAATTAATAGGTCACTTACAGCATCCATGAAGTGTTTCATTAGATTGATAGGGAAAGAAGCCAATGCTAGGATGAGAGTTAAATCAGAGTCAGTAGCAGAGATATTCAATACTTAGAAAATTACAGGCTATTTCATGTGTTATATGAGATATATAGGCTAACAATATTAATCTGCTACATCTTTCGCCTTTTTAAAATATGAGTGCCAAGGAAGAAACAAAAGAAAATTAGAATGGTCCTCTCAGACAGGCCCTGGCCCCATTCCTTTGAAATTTCCTTCCATCAAATTTTATCACATACCATAAGTGATTGTGCTACATTTATAAGTAGATGTCTACTACATCCATCACATGAGAGTTATTTTTATTTCCTCATCTCTTGCTTTCTCTCTGCTCCATCTTACCAGATGTTGGTCCTTGAGTTATGGCCATGGCTTCTTTCAAGCAATGCTTGCTAATACTACCACTAAAATGTTAGTGAGAAACACAGCTGTCTCTGAATTCTCCTGCATTCCATCTTCTCCTTTTGGACCCCAATGAGGCTTTAGAGTGTCCACAGTGGACCGTGTGGGAGTTGGAAAGCACTCTGTCCCTCCATTGAGTTTCATTCCATTATGCAAGAGGCAAAGGTTTTGTCACTACTCTTTCAATACCATGCACTCACATACACAGTAGGATTTAGACATGAGTCTATGAGGTTAAACTACCAGAAAATCCCAATGACACACCTCATGACACTCAGTATTGCCTTTTGTTTGTCCCTTCTGTAGGTAAATAGTGTATTGAAAGCTTAGAATTTTCCAAATCTGAGGCCACTGCTCCCCTCTCTACCATCCATATTCCCCTTCTGTGCACTCTCATCTCCTGCATAGTTTGCTACAGTAATCATGAAAGTTAATATTGATTGACCTCTCAGGGCTGGGAGTTTGGCTCAGTGGCTTCAGTGCCTGCCAGGCACATGCGAGGCTGTGAGTTGGATCCCCAGTGTCACAATAGATAGATAGATAGATAGATAGATAGATACATATAGATATAGATATAGATATAGATAGATTGACCTCTTGCTCTATATCAAACACTTTCATAAGTGATCTGTTTGGTTTATTGCATTTAATTCTCAGGCAAAAACTCCAACATGCTAATATATCCATTTTTACAAATGAGAAAACTGAATTTTAGGAAGTCATACAAGTGTGCCAGTAGCCCAAAAACCAGGTGGCATTGACCAGAGGTTCATATCTGCTCAGCTCTGAAACTCGAATCTCATCACGATGTCATTCTCCAAGTACCATCCAGCCAAGTGCTTATCAATTGCATTCTCCACTGACCTGCAATTGCCAGTACTAAAAATGACACAGAGTGAGAGAGAGAGTGTCAATTAATATTTGCTGAGTGACTGAATAATGTGCGGAAATAAATCTCTCTCTGAAGCACCATTCATAATTGACTTTGGAATTTGGTTTGGGATATAAGCTAAGACATATTTATGAACCTCCAGCCAATCAATAATTTAGTACTTATTCACTGCAATATATATAGCTTTATTCTGCTGGTTATGTGAAAGCAACAAAATAGAATAAATGTGATCCTTAAACTCTTGAGATTTATTGATTTATGTATAGAAAACACACAAAAAAAACTTACACATTTAGCAAGACTTTCCCCTTACCAAACCCCAACTTGAAGCTGGAGTTTCAAGGAATCTTTTGTCTAGCATTGATCATCGGCTTCCCCAGGCATGGAGCTGGGCAGGGCTGTACTGAGAATGAATCCTGGGATCCAGGACACTTAAGAATAACCAGCACACTATCATAAACCATTCATTGGGAAATGACTAAAGATACCTAGTTCAAACCTCTTTTTTTAGATGATGAGGAATAGCTTTCCTAAACTAAACTATTAGCTCTTGAAGTTGCGGTGGATATTCAGTGAGCTCCTAATTAGAGATGTTCTCAGCTTAGTAGTCAAAGTACTCCCAGTGCTCTCAGACTTGACTGTGATTGCAGAGACCAAAATGCATTCACCCTGTGTTGAGTATCTTCCACTTTCTCCTTTAGTTCTACTATCTCACATCTCTTTCCAGTTCTACCCATGATTTACATGGGCCATATCAACAGTGTCAACAGGCTTTCTTGTCCTTCACTTCTGGTTGGTTCTTCTAATAGGGAACACCTGTAGGAGCTTTGAGAAAGGAAAGAGAGCAAATTCAAGGAATATAAGTTATCCTGGACTCACTCTCATTCTGTTTTTTATACATCATACCATTTGGACCTGTCCATAGTTGGTAGAGTGCTCTCTCTCCCCACACTCTCCCCTTAATGCTCCCTTTAGGCAATAGTTGTGGTGGCCCTGTTGCCTTCTCCTGAGCACTGATCAGTCGTGTGATGATTCTCTGTACTCTGTCTACATCTCTGTAAATGGTTCCTTTTGTAAACTTTGCTTGAGAGAGTCCACTTGAGTTATGTGCATCTGTTTCCTCCAGGACTTTGCCTGACTGACAAACCAATACTAGAGAGATTTGTTTCACCCAGAGAAGGAAAAAAAATAACTCTGCCCACAGGAAAACAGACTTATAGAGTCTTGAGGAACCATTCTTTATCAAGCTGTAAATTAAGAACTTACACTTAGCAACTGTCAAATCCTAGATAAGTCTTCATGGGGAGAGTTGTACATGTGTAAAACAAAACATTCCGAAGCATTCTCTTTACCTACTTCTGAACTCTTGTGCTGTATCCTGCCTTTCTTTCTAAAGTACAAAAAAAAGCCTTCACTTGTCTCAAGTGCTGCTGCAAATGCAGAGAAAGGATTAATAAAAGGTTATATACATACTGATCTATTGTCTACTTAGGCTGCTTAATACAAATCACATGTCATTCATTACACAAAAAAAATGTTTAAATGTACACTTAGGAGTTATCTGTGGGGATGTTGTGACCAGAAGGTGAAGGCTCACCATATACTATGGAAGCACAAGTTGAAATGTGTAAGACATGAAGTTTAGAAAACCAAAAAATACAGGAACCAGGGGACTGCCCTAGTAAATCACTAAGAAGTAGAGGAAATGCTATAAAAATGACAGCCAAATTCAGAGATGTTCACTGTTCTCCAGAGTGCTGATTTTATATTTTGCCCTGCAAATTCAACAGTTTTTGGTGTGTTCTTTGATATGTTTATAATTATTTATTTGTTATTCAATCCACATATTTTACATTTCATTAGGTATTTTCTCTATCCAAAGGATCAACCATTGTGTCTACCTTCTCCTTGCCATGACTCAGTGGAATTCAGCCAGATAAGCAAGGATTTACTTATATTCTCACTTTCATCTTTATTTGATTGTGTTCCCCATATTTTAGGAAGCGTTCTACATTCATTAATGTTCTATTTCCATATCTTAATTATAAAGACACCTATCAAAAATTTTAAGAAATGTTCATTTATGTAACATGTGTAACATTGAGAATACTTTGAACAGGGAATGAACTCGTGGTGGGAGAGAAAACTCAGGAGCTATTTTGTTCTAGACAAAAACAACTTAAGGATCATAGCCTATTGTCTTGGTTACTTTTCTCTTATTCCTGGAACAAAAACACCCAAAACCCAAAATGAAAGAAGAGAAAGTTTATTTAGCTCACTGTTTGTGCAGGTTTCAGTCCATAATCAGCTGGCTCCAAAGCAGGGTAGCATGGTACTAGGACAACACTTCAAGGCAGCAGCTAGAGCAAAAAGGAGGAAAGAGCAAGCCTCTTTTCCTCTCATACTGTATGCAGGCCACCCCCCACCAACACACACACATCCCCCAGGGCAGATGTAGCAGGCACAAAATCTCTCTGCCCTCCTCTGCACAGGATGAGGACATTTACAGAGTAAGAACCATGGTTCCCTGCTAAGCCTCTCAGCTAAACTTCTAAACTGCTCAAGTTAACACAATGTACCAACCATAACACCTATACTGATAGCTACTCAGGGACTAAACCTCTCTGAGGAGCATTATAAAGCACTATAAATCAGCTTAAAACTCACTTAAAAAGTCCATAATACCTCATCATATAAGAAAATGGTCACAAGACACCTTCTCTGGCTAATGTTTGAAAGTTAGAATTTACCATGTGATTCATTAGAGATCCAATGCGTTCCTTAAAAAACTTGTAACTGCAGCCATGCTTAAACTTATGCTGGCTAATGTAATTTTTAAGTCTTATCTTAGTTTCTAAGTTTTGAAATCTCCAACTTCAATATCCTTTTCAATACTTTATTTAATCTAAATAAAACTATTCTCCTTACTTTATCACTACTGTACAGTGTCATTTAGGGTCATTACCTTGGCTAGAACACACAACCAATATTGTCAAAAAACAAAATCAAAGCCAGCGTTTCAAAACTAAAACATGCCCCACATCAGTCACATGGACTCTTTCTCCTTTATGCTTGAATGTGTGTCTTTCTTATGGATATTTTTGAGAAGCCAAGCATGAAAACCCAAGTGCAAGTTGAACACAATAATAGGCAAAGAAGAATTCTGTGAATCGTCAGGATAATACTGGAAAGTGCAGCTTTAGAGTTGAATCTAAAATATAAAGAGCTACCATTTTATTCTTTCTCTCCTGCCCTTATTTTCTCACACAACTAAATACCATATTCTTTTCATCTAAGTCTGAATCTGATCTTGAAAATAAAATATGAATCCTACACTTTAAACATATAGGAAGATAATAAAATAAGAACTTGTATACTATTCACTGTTTCAAAAGTTCAATTGGTCTCTTAGCTACTGACTTCACTATATTGAGACTCCATCTACAGAGATAGATGATACATCAGTAGATATCCATTGCTGGCTATGGCTTGTCGTTATGATTCCCCTGGGTAAAATGCAATCTTAAAGTGCATCTTACCTTCTAATTGTCTCTATCAAATGTGTAAGTAGGTAGTTTCATCTGCCCACTGGTCATTAAAATATGACCATATTCTATAATTTCTGAGGCCCAGGAGAACAAAGTTCCAACATTATAACAGGCAATGAGCCAAGATAAAAAAAAAATGTAGCTGAGGTACTTGGAGAAAGAAACAAGACTGGAAGGGTCCCTTTATGATGTGCAGATCACATCCAAACTACTTAGGGTTTCAGTGGGATGTTTGTCAGGAATTTAATGCTGTCATTGTCGCTCATGTTTGCTTTTATGAATGGTGAAAGTAAAAGGAAAGTTTGTCCTTCATAATTTAGGGAAACGGATCAAAACTGGAAAGTATAAAAGCATAAAGAGGGAACATATCCAGTTATCTAGTCTAATGTTCAGTGCTGCTTCAAATTTTTAGTAACTCCAATTTTCAAGTCTCCAGAAAAAGGACTATTTTTCTTGTGCATTAAAATGAAACGAAGGGCAAAGGAAAAGCAAAACACAAGAGAAATTTTGAGACAAAAACCAAACTTGTCAAAGGAGGATGCAGGTTCATAAGTAAGTGATGAAAAATGACAGTCACTGGTCTTTTTGAAATAAGACCATAGAAAGTCCATCTACATTGTTTTGTTTTGTTTTGTTTTGTTTTGTTTTGTTTTTGCTTTACTTCCTAAAAGTGTTTTTAGACAACAGTAAATGTTCTTCAACCTCGACAGCTAGGAGATTTTACTACTTGTCAGCAATTTAAAAAATAAAATTCAATGGAAATCCAAAAAAGTAATGAACAAATGCCTTGAAACTTAAAACGTATAGGTGTATCTTCTGACAAATCATGCTTAAGAGTGCCAGATGTGGTGGTGCATGCCTGTAATCTTAGCACTTGGGAAGCTGACGCAAGAGGATCCCTGTGAGTTCAAGGCCAGCCTGGGCTACGTAAGTGAGTTCAAGGCCAGCCTGCACTACAAAACTTGGTCTCAAAAAAAACAAACAAAAAAATTATGCTTAAGATGTTATCAAATGTCACTCTAAAGAATATTGAAGAGTACCAAGACTGTCACAAGGCAATCATTCCTCACTATTATTCTTCAGTATGTATATGACGAGAAAGACTTATGACTATGTATACTATCTGGTAACTTACGAATATAGATTCTCCTTTTGGAAGTAATCTCTAGTCTCAAAGAATTTCTAAAACTTTCAACAAATGGTGAAATGACAAATTCCAAGGTGTTACAGGTTTCAAACCATGTATCTAGTCATCAAATTAAAATAAAAAAAAAAAAACAGGAAAACCTTTCTCTACTCCCAAGTTGTTTTGAAAGCATTAGCTTTTTAGACACATAGTGCTTTTTTCTACCATGGTATTTGCTTTCTAGTTAAATCTAAAAGTACAACACAAAAGTCAAGAACTAGAAAATCTAAGGAACTGTACATCTTTCTAAAAGAATGAAATCCTTATATATTTGGCATGCTAAAATCAGAGATTCTACATCTTTGTTGTCAATTAAATATAGATCAAAGTACTTGAAAAAACTGAGAAAATTCTGAAAAAGGAGATTTGGATTTTTCATGTTGAATACTATACAGAATTTACATGAACAAGGTAATGTGTTGACGACATCCTGTGATAGCTTCTTCCACAGATCCCCAGTCTCTCTCCAGCACTTGTTGTTTGAGCATTGTTTTCTGTCCATCTTGTCCACATACAGGGTAGTTAGGCCTATGCTATGCTTTGGATATAGTTTGAGTGTAGCTCCAAAATGTTCAGTGTCATAATGATGAGAAGTGGTAGAATCTTGAAGAGATGAGCCCAGAAAAACATAGGCCATTGGGGATACAACCTTCAGAAGAGATTAATGTAGTTCTCTCAGAACTCCACTAAGTTCCTGAAAGAATGCGTGTTTATCAAAAGAGTCATTTGGCCCCAGATTCCTTTGGTGTCTTGTATCCATCATGCAATTTCCTCCTCTCTTATGTACTCTCAGCGTTATACCATTCCCCATGAGGCTGTCACCAGAAATCAAACCAATGCAGCCACGCAATACTAGACAGTAAGTCTCCAACACTTGACCTAATGAATCACATTTCTTTGCACATTACCCAAAGTTGGGCATTTTTTAAAGCAACAGAAAGTGGACTGGTGTAGCTTATGACAGTTATATCTCTACAGAGTGTGCACAGCCTTTCTTTTCTTATCATTATTTCCTAGACAACATAGTATAACAACTATTTATATAGCATTTACATTTTATTTGGCATTATAAGTAATGTAGAGATTATTTATACATACAGGAAAATGGCATTAGTTATATGAAAATATTATGTCATTTTACATAAGGGACTTGAGCACCGGAGGTTCTGTAGCCAGTCCTCCAAGATACCAAGGGATGACTACATTTCAGTGCACTTAGGGTTCTGTTTTTCCAGTTGATAAAATTATCACAAAAATCAAGCTCAAAAATAACTATTTTATAGCAACTTGTCTTGTATTCCACTTATACTTGTTGAAGAAATATTTATATACTTTTTCCTGCCTAAGGGTAATTCATGTTTTTTTTTATTTTTAAAGTATTGTACAATGCAATATACAATTATTTAGCTCATTAATATTTGTTATGTTTCCTTCCAGTGTTCCTGCTGTTGTTGCTGCTGCTGATTTTGTGTCACTGTAGTTTTTGTGGTTGTTAAAGCCTTACTTACATATTTAGCCAGCATATTCCATTTCAGCAATTTGAGATACCAAATGAGATCCAGTTCCTTTAACACAAACATATCACACAGCTACCCAAACTAGAGAATTGAGATGTATTCTAGTTTTCAAACTTTCTATTCCAAACCACTCACTTTCAGTATGTTACCAAATATAGTACCAAAAAAAAGTAAAATGGATTGAGATTTGATATGTATATAAACCAATTCCCCACAATGAATATATTCATTGTCTTACAAACATATACTAATTAAAAATAAGTACTTTATTGCCTTCCTTTTATGATTCATTATTTTCCTCTCAAGTCAAATTGCTACTGCCTTGATTCAATTTTTGTGTCTCACCTTGTCATTGCAATGAAACCAGACCTAGTTAAAACCTCTACTCTCACTTGGTATATAAAGCAATCTGTCCTCTGGTCTCTCATGGCCAGTCTTTTTTTCTGGTTACATCAACATGAACCTTGGTCACTTTATGCTCCATAAGTTATGTGGAGTTTCCATCTCCCAAAGCCATCAAGCCAATTTTGGTCTTGCTTCTTTTCCAGTCTCTCTATAGGTGAAATGACAATGCCTTCTTTATTCTTCACACTATTTGATACTTCTATCTATTTAGATCTGCACTTCTGTTTAGCATGTTGCTCTGTACCTCTTACACCTGTATGTCTTGATATTAGGAACCCTGTCTTACTCATTTTTGTACTCCCAAGACCTAGAATTCAAGCCCCAGTACAAAAGAAATGTTTAAAAAATTCTTAAATGAGATCAATGAACAAGAAACAGTTGTGATTTGTGTGTGTGAGAGAGTGATAAATGTCAACCAAAAACAAAAGCAATTCAAATATCATTCAGACAAATATAGTCTGACCATTTTGGTGATTTCTTTACATTATCCATCTCTGACTTTGCCGAACAACCACAAGTGAAGGGCAATTTCAATCTATTTAAAATCCTCATGGAATGACAATTCAAAAATACTGCGAAGAGATGAAACTCAGCAAACACCACAAAGCCATTATGAGAAAATTGTCATACACTAAATCTGCTCAGGACAGCAGGGCGCTTAACTGATAGTCACATTTGTTTTAGGATGTTTGCCTAGAAATGTTCTTTTAATAAATATACTAAATGAGATGCATAATTCAGCTCCTTCTCTCTAGCCTGCTGGCCAGTTGCCAGCTCTGAACTGCTGCTCTGCCTCTCGCATTCCCTCCCCTAATCTTTCACTATGTCTCTCGTGGGTTTGACTTAGCACCAAGGCTACCTATGGGCCTAGTACCAACATCATAGCTTCGTTCCTCCCCCAACATCTCAATTTATGTTATGCTTTGGAAAAAGTCCAGAGAAAGTTGTCTTTAGGATGACTTTATCCTGCTGTACTACATGCACATCAACAGACAGTAATAGCAAAGTAGAACTCTGACCTTTACTGGATAAATGAAAAGTGGAGATTCTTCTAGTCTTTCAGTATATATGGCCATGGTGGTTCCATTTTTCTTGGAAGATGTCACAATCACAGTTCGAGATTGTTTTTCTTGTTCCTACTCAGCTTCAGGTAAAATCTAATAAATTCAGAATTGCAGGAATTTCTCTGAAGATAGACTATTAGAAAACTATTTGCTATTTGGTATCTCAACATTCTTGACCTTATTTTCCTGATATAAAAAATAAGTAATAAAAAATAATCATTGTCAGTCCATTTGGTATTGTCTAGTCCATTTTCTACACAGCTAGTTGGCTTCCTTACAAGAAGAAAATGCCCCACTATTTCCAAATACTATACCCATTTTTTTTTCCTAGTTGTGGGAGTGTTTGTGTTTCTTGAGTTTAGCTATTAGGAGCATGTCTTATCCTTTTCCCCTGTATGACTCATTACCAACCATTTTTTCATGAAAGTAACAGAGTTGGAATCTCAGTCATAATCAAAATATAGGTTAACTTCTGTAAATAAGTTCTTATGTTTCTGCCACATCAGTCTATTAAGAGAATTGTGCTCAAGAGTTTGGAAATCTTATAAGAGTTGGCTAGAACACTTACATGAAGGCAAAAGTCAACTTCTCATTTAACTAAATTTGATAAGAATGATCACATATAGAAAAAAATACTTTACAAAATTAAGACAACTTAATCCTTACAGCAACACTTTGAAGAAAATCCTGTTGTCAACTGTATTTTGCAGTTATGACATTTAATCATAGTATTTAAGGACCTCAGCCACAGTCCAGAGTTAAAACCTACACCTATGTTTTTATCCTTAGAAGTCTATTCTCCCATTCGCAATAGTTTGTTTTTCTCCTTCTTCTCCTTCTTTTTCTCCTTCTTCTTCTTCTCCTTCTTCTTCTTCTTCTCCTTCTCCTTCTCCTTCCTCTTCCTCTTCCTCTTCCTCTTCCTCTTCCTCTTCCTCTTCCTCTTCCTCTTCCTCTTCTTCTTCTTCTTCTTCTTCTTCTTCTTCTTCTTCTTCTTCTTCTTCTTCTTCTTCTTCTTTTTTCTTCCCTTTCACCTAAATTTTGTCTGACTTTAACCACCAGAACACAGGTAATGACAGAGACTTCCACCAGAAGCAGAACAGTAATGAACAGTATGAACATAGTTCCTATTAGAGTGCTTATTTCCCCAGGGCTGTGAATCCTGATACCCATCTCTTCTTACTGAACTTCAACATGTGACTTGCCGAGCTAGCTCTTCCAGCTGCTAACCTTGTGTGTGATGTTGCTGCACATTGTCTGGCCCTCCCATTGAAAGGAGGCTGTGCGAATCATGGCATCTGACAAAACTCAAATCATTTCTCTAAATGAGCATCATTCATTTCTGTGGGTTAAATTCAGAGGTATCAGGTTGTATTTCCATAGCTAGACTGCTAAGAAGTACTACAGAGCATAAGGAGATATTTAAAAAATCAAAATACTATGCTCTATTCTCCCTTATTGAGAAGGACATGTCAGTTCATCTCAGTGAGACCTCATGGAGCAGATTTGTACATAGACTTCAGTGGTCTCTTGTTCTAATTTAAAATTTCTCTCTTCAGTTTTCTACCAGACACGTAGTTTCTGTCCTTGAACTAAACTCATAGTTTATACTCAGTAGAGAGGGGAAGAAGAAATGTGACCACTTTATACTTATCCTTCCATGAATTATAATCA
The DNA here is from genome assembly GCA_004363535.1 of Dasyprocta punctata. Classification (NCBI taxonomy): domain Eukaryota; kingdom Metazoa; phylum Chordata; class Mammalia; order Rodentia; family Dasyproctidae; genus Dasyprocta; species Dasyprocta punctata. The sequence goes on from RJWM01009235.1 coordinate 20,409, forward strand.
GCCTCAATACTAAAGGATCCCAAAGTTAGAGAAAGGTCAAGGAAGAGATAAATTCTCTAAAATATGATCACTTTTATAAAATATCATTATTTCACTCACCAAAACTGTATGTACTCCTTGTATTTTCATATGAATTTTAGGATCAATTTCTGCCCCAAAGAGGGGGGGGTTGATGTCACTGAATTCAGATCAATTTTGAAAGTAATGATGTCTTTAAGATATTATCCTAAAATATATGAACATGGAATACTTTTCTATGTGTTTACTTCTTTTAAAATTTCACTCAACCCTTCTTCATAGACTATAGTGTGTAAGTCTTAAGCCTACTTTGTTAAGTTTATTCGTTTAGCTTATTCTATCTAATACTGTTGTAAGTTCAATTTTTTAAAGCTTATTTTCAAAATGCTCATGACCAATGCATAGAAATACAACAGGTTTTTATACGTTGGTTTATGGGAAACCCCTCCAGTGAGTTCTGATCTCCTGCCTGGGTTACAGTGCATGATGGGAGAGGAAAGAACAAGCATAGTAGGGTTCTGGGAAGACCAGTTGCTCTCTACGAACAAAACGCCATGAGACACCCAGAACTTTGGTATTTAGTCATTACATCTGAGTCAAGGACCATAGGTGAAGGGCAGTGGGTGTTTCTAGGAACAGTAATGCATATGTGGTGGGCTAGGAAGAGCAAAACGTTCTTGCAAGGACAAGGACAATGAAAAGCGTTTCTCTAGCTGCCTTATCCTCTTTAGTAGGTCTTAGTTGCCCTGTGAGTGCCACAGCAGTCATTAACCCTGGGGCTTCCAGCTGTGACCAGAAAAGAGCCAGGAGTTTCTGTGTTCCAATCTGGCCCAAAAGGGTAGGACATAGAACTCATCTGAAAATAAAGGTAAGTCTTTCTCGTATTTAGTCTAAATGATTTTATTACATTTTCTTGTCTAATTGCTTTATCTAGAAAATTCAGTGCTATGTTAAATAAAAATTGTGAGGGTGGATATTCTTGAAAGATTCATGATATTGGGATTAAAACATTCATCTTTCTTCAGTAAATATGAGGTTAAATATAGGTTTCTTTTGTTTAAAGAAGTCTGACTGAGAAAATTTGTCAATGAAGAGTGCTCTATTTTGACAAATTCTTTTTTTTTACATTTATTGAATTATTATGTACTTTTGTTCTACACTCTATTAAGAGTGTCATATACTGTACTAACTGAATTTCACATGTTAAAAATGCTTGCCTTCCTTAGACAAATTCTACTTAGTCATTGTATATAATGCCTTTTATATGTTGCTGAATTCAGTTCATCAGCAATTTCATATTGGCATTTATAATGATATTTGTCTTCAGAATTTTTATATTTGTAATATTTTAGGTTTTAGTATCCACACAATACTGACCTCTCATAATAAATCAGTAAATGTTCTCTCCTTTTCTATTTTTTAGAAGAGTTTGTAAAGCAGTATCACTATATATTTTGTAAACATTTGATAGAATTTATTGGTTAAGCCTAATTTCTTTTTCCTGAGGTTCAAGTATACTATTTTTTATCTTTGTTTGTTTGTTTCTTCTTAATTCTTGGCACTTGGTATCTATGTGTGATTTGGACAATTTTGTCTATATTTTGACTTGTTGGCATACGGTTGTTTATGGTGTTCTCCTACATTTGCTTTTATAAGTTCAGCGGAGATATTTTGTCTTTAATTCCCAATTTTAAACTCTGTATTTTTTTTCTTGCACATTGTAGCTAAACGTTATTTTGTCAATCATTTCAAAAAGTCATATTTAGGTTTTGTTCTCTCTTTTTCTATTATTTTTCTATTCTGCAATTACATTCATTTCTAATTTGCTTTTTATTTCCTTTGTTGTTTTAATTTTGTGTTTAGGATTTTCTCCCTTTTTATAGTGCTAAGGTAATGCTATAGAGATGAGCTCTATACATTTTCTAATGTAGGTACTTAAAGGTAATTTCCTTCTGACCAATGTATTAGCCATATTCCATAAATTTCAACATCTTCCATGTCAAAGAATTTTCTTTTCAATTTCATTTTTCCCTTGACATATAGCATATATAGTATATATTAAATATAAATGTTTGCATGTATATAATTTTCACATATGAATTTTCCAAATTTAATCCTGTTTTGATTTCTAATTTGATTGCATTATGGTTAGAGAACATAATTTTGTATAATTTCAGTCATTTTAAATTTGAGATAGTTTGTCTCATACCATGACATCTGATCTATCTGGAAAAATATTCCATGTGATGGAGGAATGAGGTTTTGATTTCTATAATTATTATTGTTTGTCTCTTCTGCTCTAATGTTGTCAGTACTATGCTTCCAACAAAGAATGGGACAAGCAGGTAGATGGTAAGCAAGAAAATAAAAGATCTACACATTGCAAACTGTGATGCAACAAAGATTTAAAAAAATTCCATCTAACATCACATGGAACATTCTTCATGTTAAACTATTTGCTATGTTATAAGGAAGCCAGAATAAATTAAAAAGGATCATCATGTTTCATGGGACTGTAATAGGACTCCATGAAAGAGTTTCTGCCATTTCCAGCCAAGTTATCTTACCAACTCAAGTTTTTTTTTGTAAGCTATATTAACTTTTAAAATTTCAATTTGTAGACTTGTATAAACATGCACACTGATTATGGTGTGAATAATATACTTTTAAATTTTAAACTCTTTTTCCTAACTGTCCAGTTCTTAAGGATGACAGAATAAAAACTATATCCTGCAAAATGTAGACACAATGTTTTCCTTTTAAAAATGAATAACTGTAATTTGGCCTATATATTAACTGTATTCTTAGCCCACCGGAACTTTCAATTCATTATTAAGTATGAACTTTTACTGCCTGAAGTAAAAAACTTTGGAAAGTGATGTTGTAACATAATGATGCACATAATGATATTTTAAGACACAGCTGTAATGTTAAAAAATTACCTTTTCACAAAGTAAATTTCAATTTAAAACAGTAAAATATATGAGTGATTATATCAATAGATACTTATATGAAACATACAACTTTCATAATGTGCACTAATAGAATCTATAACCTTTAATAGTGAAAGTGACTATCTGAAACAATATTACATTGTCCAACCTTTCTTGAAAGTAAGTGTGACTATGTGTATAAAGACTGATTGATGACATATAAGTAGCAATGATATGTATAACTTCAGAATGATAGCCTCTCTGGGGTGTGAGAATAGGGCTAGCATAATCATCCTTACTTCTTCTCTTAGTTACTTTCTTGTTTTTGTGACTAAGTACCTGACACTCACATGTCAAAGAAGGTCAGTTTTATTTTATGTCACAGTTTGCAAAGGTTTCAGTCCATAGTCAACTGACTTCAAGACATGGTGACATGTCAGAGGGCATGGCAGAGGAGAAACAGTCCTCGGCAGGGTAGGCAGAAACCAGCAGCCTTCCTTCTGCTTTCTCTTTTTATTCCACCCATACTACAAGCCTATTTGTTGGTGTCACTTGAACCCAGAGTGGGTCTTCCCTCTTCAGTAAGTCTATCAGTTATACCTAGAACTATGCTAAATGAGTTACTGGACTAATACAGTATCACATACCCATGATCCACTCACTCCCCAAAACCCCAGATACAAGTGCACTAGGCTTTGGGGAGATATCTAGGTACAAGTCATGACCCTACTTTCCATTGAATGAATATAAATATAAATCCTAGAGTTCTAAGTGACTATTAGCTCATGAGATAACCTTGGGAACATAAACTATTCATGCTTCAGAGACACAAAAGTCTACATCCCTGATACTTTGAAACCATCATAACTACTCCAATTCTGACTCCAGACCTTTACATGACAGAGAAATAGATGTCTATCTTATTCTGTAATGTGCTGTCATTCCCACATGAATCTAATCGTACCTGATACTGCAATTTTCAAGGCTTAAAACTTACCTTTCTGAGCTAGTGAAGCCATTAAATATATCATATAAATTCAATTAAGTTATTCATTGATGATCAGTCCTGCTCAGTTAAAACATGCTTGAGAGAACTCTCTGTGCAGCAGGATAAAGTAGCTATTCAGAGAGCACTATTTCTCTAAACCCTAAGGTACACACACACCAGTTACATTTCTTATAAAATTGAAGCTGGCCTTTCTGTGCTTTCAATCAATTTTGCAAGGTTGTGAATATTCATGCATTAAGGATTTGTGTCTCTTCTGTCTGGTAATTTGTTTGTCCCTGGCATATATTACTTTTTCATTATAGAATCGAACAATCACAATCTCTGAAAAGTCTCTTCAAATTTCCCTAGGCAGAATTCATTGCCACATATCTGAGTTCCCATAGCATTTTATAAACCACTTCTATCACTGAGTTTAATACATTATGATTATATGTGTTTATTCATCCATCTTGTTTATTGTGCTGTAATCATCTCAAAAGATGTGACAGTGTTCTATTAATCTAAGTATTTTAATATTTCACACAGAGTATATATAAGACTCTATTAGTTTTCTATTGCTGTATCACAAATACTCACAAATATAGGCATTCATTTATTATGTTATACTTTTTAACATTCATTTATTATCCTATACTTTTCATGAGTCACTAGTGTATGGGAATCTGACTAGATTTTTGGCTACGGTATCAATCCAAAAGGTTTTAATTAGTGTGAACTTTTATAAACAGAAATCTTCCATTTTCATTCAGATTATGTTCAGAATGTACTTTCTTCATTTGTAGGACTGACAAATCATTGCTATTTAGCTGCCGATTAGCAAGAGAAGATTGAACTCTAGAGGCTTCCTAAATTGCTCATGATATGTCCCCTTCTATTCACAATTTGAATATGTTACCTCAAATCCTTCACTGATTTTGCCTTCTCTTTCTGAAATGAAGAAAAAAATTCTCCCACTTTAACTAGAATTCATATTAGATCTAGTCAGCTATCTTCTTTTTGCCACAAAAAGTAATACGGTCATGATGTGTAACATCTAACCATTGTCACAAATTCTAGTCACACTCAAAAGGAAAGTAGAACCTATGAAAGGTAGAGGTATATTGGGAGTCATCAATAAAATTCTACCTCCCATGTAAACATAAAAATATTTTTAATAAAAAAATGATCTTCCATATGCTGAATGATCATGTTCTTCTATATGTTATCAGGTAAAGATCTAAAATGGAAATGCTTAAAACTGTATATTAAAAATATCCATGATGTACATAGATTATATATGCATCCAAATTCAATGGCATTTTGAAATGTAAGAATATAGCTATTTTGATTCACATACATATATAGAGTAGAAGAGCAGTAATCTGCTTATAACAGCAAATGAACTCACAATTTATTCTGTCAAGGCCTGTCTAATTTTTCTGCCACACACTGCTATTTTCCTCTACAATTCTATGCAGTTGGACCTTTTGATCTTATTCTAGTTACCTGATATTCTCAGACATGAAGCACGTTAGTTAACAGCTTAGCATTACTTCAGGACACAGCATGGGATATTTCTAATTTTCTTTTTCCTCTACATCAATGTACTGGTTACCATGAACATGCTTCGAAAGATTACTTACTTATAATTATGTAAACACTTCACATCACATTCTGCAGATATGCTTCTCAGGTCCCTATGTTGCCAGCCTTCCAAGACTTTGTTGACATCACTTGAAATTCTAATGCCATTTAAAATCACCTTACATTTGTCTTGCCTCCTAGACATGGTTCCCTATGGATAGGTCAGCATTTAACCATGTACTTCGGCCAATTCCTAACAGCATCCTTCTTTTTTCCCCAAAAACTAACTCTTTTAAGTGGCACAGTCTCAGAATATTACATTTTCTGTTCAGGTATAAAATATGTGTGTATAATCCATAAAATTTTAAAGACTTTCTCCACATAAATTCATTTATGAATGACATGGAAGTATTCTGTCCCCCTTTCTAGAAACATAAAATTCTTAAAATATGGAGAATAAAACTATCTCTTGCAGTAATATTAAGAATTTTAGCTGAGAGCTAGTGATAAAGCACTTGCCTAGCATTCAGAAGCCCTGGTTTCCATCTCCAGCAGTATTAAATTCTTTTTAACTGAACATATTGGAAATGTAAATTTATATACATATGTATTCAGGTGATTAAATATATACATTGTATATTAATAAAATAATTCCCCATAAGAGAAACCTGAGTGTGTGCTAGTTCTTAAAAGAATTTCGTGCCATACAGTGCAAGGATAGTCCACATTGCACATATCCTCACCAAAGTATGAAATCCAAACGCAGATAGAACATGTCTTTGAAGAATTGTTTTCACTGTGTATTTTTCTTCCCCCAAGCCAGGCTTAACTGCCTGAATTACAGTCAGCTGACTTTGCTGTTTTCTACAATTCAAATTGCAATTGCAGGAGCCATCGTTTTTCCTCTTTTCCTGTTCTCTTCTTAGATTCATTAAGAAACTATCACATCTGTGAGTTCGAGGCCGGCTTGGGCTACAACACGAGCGCAAGGCCGGCCTGAGCTACACAGTACGACCCTGCCTTGAAAAACCAGGGCTGGGAGTTTGGCTCAGTGCCTTAAGCGCCTGCCCTGGCAGGCGCGAGGTTGTGAGTTCAATCCCCGGTGCCGCAAAAAAAAAAAAAAGAAAGAAAGAAACTATCACATCATTTTATGGTGATGCCCAAGTGCAAGTCACTCCTTCAAATTTTCTACTCACTCAACCCCTCAGTGCACTTTCTCCCTATAGAGTTTCTACAACTCAAATATTAAATATATAAAGTAGACTTTTCTGATTTTACTTGATATCTGACAAGGATATCCATGCCAAAAATAAATACAATTTTAAAAGAACATAATTAAATTATATCTTAAAAGACTTGATATGAACTGTACATACTGTTCTTATGTTGTCACAAGTTTTATTTTTCACATTAGTTGCTAATGATTATAGTTTGTCATGTTTTAAGAATTTTGCCACAATTCACAGGTCAGAGGCATAAACCAGTGCTGTATTTGAAAGTCAACACTCATTCCCTGCATGGATAGTCATAGCCATCAATAAGTCTAATTATTACAGGACTGTAAACTACAGTCTAATTATTATAATTACATGGAAATAAAGGGTAAATACACCAACTCCATGAAAGCATTTAGTTTGACATTTAGATAAGAATATTCTTGAGATATTTTCTTGAAGGTTGCTGTTATTTGCCACCGGAGATTTTCAATTGGAGAATTTTCTGATTTTTTACACTTTTTTTAAGTTAACACAATCATTATTATTTAATCTTTTTTAGTCACTATCAAACAATTTTTCTACCATAACATTTCTACTCCATTTAAGGAGTAAAGAATGGTTTTCACTCCCTTCAACCACATACAATTTTTCATAGCTGTTAGTAATCTTTTTTAGTAACTATGTTATAATGTACTAAAGAGGCTCCCTGTAACCTAATCAAAATTGCCCTCATTTATTTTCTTGGTCTAAATATGTTTCCTCTGTTTGGTCTTTAGGGAACAATTATTTTTGAAACCAGAAAAACATATTTTCTTATATGGGTCATATCCAGCTAGCTATTGGAAATTCAGAAAGGGGAAATAAAGCTTCTGTTTTTCCTACCTTTGGAATTCAGCCAAGTACGAGAGAGTACAAACCAACTGGCCTGAGAAATATGAAGATGGATGTGGTTCAATGGGCATATTAATTGAATTCATTTATATGGATTAGTTTCTTTGATAAAATTGAAGTTGAAACTTACCAAACAATGTATTCTTGTGCATTGGAACAAAAAGGGTATATGTTTCTTAGGATCAGATGGCAAAGTTCAAAAGTACAGAGTATAATCACAAATCCATGAACTTCCATTTTACCTCACTGGAAAAAGACACAAAATCTTCTAAAGTCAAATATTAACAGAAAAAAATGAGGAACTGAGTGATTTTAATGAGCAAAATGAGCTTATATTGATCTAATAAATAGACTCAACACTTCTAGTGTATATTTTGTACTCAATTATTGGTGAAAATAACTCATAGCCACAAAACCTATTAAGTATTTTCATGTATAAAGGAATCCTATGAATATATTTAAGAAGAGAAAATAGTAAATATTTTTATTTTATAAGAAATATTTATTTAAAGCAAGAATAAATCTTTGTTTAAAAAACTGCCCTGAGATACCAATAGTTGAAAACAATTTTGTTTTCATCCTACATATTCAGGCTAATCAATATGCATAAATCATTACACTCTTGATATTTAATAAAAATACATTTACAATGTTTCTTTGCACATATTTCTTTAAAGCAGTTTAAAAATATTGGGTGATTTTGTTCAAGTTTTGATAAAACAAACTTACATGTTTCTATGTCAGAATGCACGCATGTGTAAGAAAAAATTCATGATTTTTAAGTCTCGTGTAACTGATTTTTAATATATAGTAAGAATAAAGTCCTATAAGTGATTAAACAAAACTTGCAAGCAGTCAAAACTGTATACATAAATTTTATAATTAAAGTTATAATTTTTATGTAAATAAGAATATTTCAGAGACCATTTACTCTTAAATTAGATTGAATACAGAAGTTTTACTTTCTAAACCCATAAAAGCTAGATGTGACACAATGACACATCAGTCAGAGTGCCAATGGCCATTAGAAACAATGACTTAATTTGAAGGAAAAGTCAAGGAACATATTAGAAATAAACAGGTACAGCAGATTTCTGTATCAGTGATGAGTATGATTCTGCTGTACTGTAGCCTTAGCACAGGCTATGAATTCTAAAAGTAGTACTTTCCTGGAGTCACTAAAAAGTGGAATCAAATTCAGTACAGACTTTGTTTAGAGTAGGGAATTTGGAAGAATGAGTTCCTATTTTCATAGTTTTTACTTTGAAATGAGTCTCAGTCACAAAAATCTCTGAAGTAATTAGAGGAGTGAAAAAACTGCAGTCTTTGTGGACTAAGGAAAACAGAAGACTGAATCTGGGGCAACTAATGCCACTGGTCATGGAAAGGGAAGCCCGGAAGTAGAATGCACGAGAAAAAAATTCCCAAATTCTATCTACCCAAATCTCTGGTTGGCATTTGGATTGTATCTTTTGGGGCAGACAGAAAGCAACCCCTGAGAAAAAAAGATTTAAAATAAAGTCAGAGTTATCCCTCAAGAAATAGATTTTCAGTATAAGACCTGATTGCCTGCTGAAACAAAAACAAAAGTAATATCAATTTTCCACAAACTCATTTAAAAATTTGAAAAGAAAAAACATACTTTTCAATTCATTCAATTATTTTAGCATTACTCAGATATCAAAACAAGACAGAAAAATTACAGGAAAAGAAACCCTTGAATACATATCTTACATAAACATTATGCATACATTCTAAACACAATGCTAATCAACTAAAAATTTAAATTAAACTAAGCATTAATATAGATGCAGAAAAAACAGCTGACAAAATGAAGCATGTGTTTCTTATTTAAAAAATACTGTCATATCAAACTACGAATGAAAGAAAAATCTTTATCCAGATAATAAACTATAGTTAATATCATACATAAATGTGAATACTTTTGCTTTAAAATTGGGATGAAGATAAGAATTTTTGTTTTCACTGCACTTATTCAATATTGTACCATAAGTGTAAACAGAGCAAAACACAAGAAAAAGAAAGAGAAGGTTTTAGATTGTAAAAAAGTCAATATGTGTTTATTTACCAACAACATAATTATGCATGTAGAAAGCAAAATGAAATCTATATTTAAAAAACTACTAGACATATAGACTGAAGCAAGCTTATAAACTACCAAAACAATGCCAAAAATCAATTGTGTATCTATGTATTAGTACTCAATACTTGGTACATGAAACTCAGTTTAAAAAAAAATGCAGTTTAAAACAGTGTGAGTATGAAACACTTGGGAGTTAATCTAATGTAATGTATTCAAGACTTGTGCCCTGACAACTATGAAGGATTGCTGTAAAAAATCAAAGAATACCTAATAAATCAAAATATTATCTCATTTATGGGAAAAAAGAAACAATTTTATTAACATGCTAATTCTGCCCCAAATTGTTGTGTAGATTCAACACATCCTCATTCAAAATTCCAGTAGTTTTTCTTTGTCATTGCTGTTGGTTTCATTTTGTTTACAGAAAACAACAAAATACTTCTCTCAGTTACTTTTCACTCATTGCTGAGACAAAATATCTGATGCCCAAAATTAGGAAACAAAAGATTTATTTCTTACAGTTCTTGGAGGTTTCAGTCCATATTGTTGGCTCCAAGGCAGTGTGGCATAGTGGGGCAGCCATTCATGGTGTGAAAGGGTAAGAGAGAGAGAGAGACACCTTTTTCCCACCCTTACACTATGTCAGCTCTGCCCCTGGGTGGGTGCAACGCTCATATCACCAATCCCAGCGCTAGGCAACAAACCAATCATGAACACCAGACTCAGCCCCATTCATTATTAAATGAGGCTTACGTGGGGGCCATCTGACCACACTATAACATTCCACACCTGGCCCCACAAAGACTCATGTATATCCTTTATACAAAAGACATTTAGCCCATTTCCAAGAGTTGCCACAATCCTACCAGTCTCAGCATTGCTGAAAATTCCAAGTCCCAAATCTCCCCTGAAATTTATGGCAAACTCAACTGTAACTCCCTGTACAAATGAAAACAAGTTAAACACTTGCAAAATGTAAAGGTACAAGATAAACATTACTGTTCCAAAAGTTTCACACAGAGGAATGCAAAGCATTGGAACCATAGCAATTCCAAAATCCAACAGGGTGAATATTAAGTCCTATAATTGCATGTCCAGCATCTGAAACACTCTGTGGCAAATTGTGAACTCCAAAAGACTTAAGAGACTCCAACCCCATGGCACTTTTAGGGGTTTTAACTCCTATAGCTTCCCTCTTAGGCCCATTCTGCTCAACTGTTGCAGCTTTCCTTGGATGATCTATGTCCCTGGCTTTTCCAAACTTCTGGGTTTTCCACTGTACTCTTGGGTTCACCCTTACATCTTTACATATTGTCCTCTCAGGAGCACACTTTCTGGTCACCCAGGCCCTTTGAAGTTAGGTTGGAAGCTGCCAAGTTCTGCTGCCAGCTGGAGCAGTAACCAGGTTATCCTCTCTTTTGGCTGTAGGGGTTGAGTGACTGGATTGCTGAGGTCTCTGAACCTGATTCTGAGGAACAGATTCTCTATGCTGCCACCATTCTGGAATCTGGTGTGGTGACCACCATTGTGAAACCTCTTGTGGCCTCCATTGCCACTCTGGAACATGGCACTCTGAAGCTTTTTCCTCCAAGCAAAGTTTTTTTTACTTTTGCCATTTTGAGGCTTCAAAAGGTGGAGACCCATTGCTACTTAGGATGGCTCCAGGTCATCTTTTTTATTTCTCTGTTCCTTCTCAGCAACTGAGGCCTCAGATCTATCTTTACAGTCCACAGCTTACTGGCTAAACTCACATTTCGAAATCATCCTGCTTGGCTCTTTGGTCTTGATTCACAACATAAATCTGGCTAAAAGCCCCCAACAATAGCCAGGCCACCACCTCAACATTCTTGGCTCTTTGGTCTTGATTCACAACATAAATCTGGCTAAAAGCCCCCAACAATAGCCAGGCCACCACCTCAACATTCAACTGCCTTGAAATTTCCTTTGCCAGATTAATCAGCCCCCTGCCCTTAATCTCAGTCTCAGGCAAAGTCTCTGGGCATGAGCAAAATTTAGACAAACTTTCTGCCAAGCCATAACACACATTGTGTGTAGTCCAACATGATGCAGTTCTTATTCACAGCAGAAACCTCCCAAACCTGATCTTTACTGGCAGACTCTCTATCTGCCTTCTGGTCTCCTGAGCTCTGACCAAAATCTCCCCTACAGAACAGTCTAAGCTGTACCAGTGCCACTCTTTCAGGCAACATCTCTGAACCTTTCCAAACTCTTCTTACAAGCCATTTCCAAAGGCTCTTGAACCACATAATCAGGAATAGTCACAGTGACAACCCCACTCCTAGTACCCAATTTTGTCTCAGTTACTTTTCACTGGTTGCTGAGACAAAATGCTTGACACCCAAAATTAGGGAAATAAAGGCTTATTTCTTACAGTTCTTGAGGGTTTCAGTCCACAGTCAGTTGGCTCCAAGGCCGTGTGGCATGGTGGGGCAGCCATTCATGGTACAAACTGGCAAGAGAGAGAGACATGCCTTCCTCCCACCCTCACATTGTATGTCGGCTCTAGCTCTGGGTGGATACAACACTCATATCGCCAATCCTAGCACTAGACAACAAACCAATCACAAACGCCAGACAGACTCAGCCCTGTCCATGATTACATGAGGCTTAAGTGGGGGCCATCCGACCACACTATAACAATAACATAAGGCCTTAAGGAAATGAAAACCACCTAAGAAAACAAAATTTTAAGACTAACACTAATAGGATTTCAAATGAATTACAAAATTTCAGTATCAGGCTAATATAATATAAGCATTAATAATAGGGACCTAAAAATAGACACCCAATATTTTTAGTTGATACTTATAAACCAGTTCAAGGTACTCTTTGGATACATGGTATTCCTATCAACAAACATTGCTAGAAAAACTATATGTGGAAAAATGAATTTTGATGCATATATTTTATCATATAGAAATATTAACTCAAAATATAACAGAAACTGAAGTACATGAATGTTCGTATCAGCTTGATTTGTAATAAAAAATGCAATGTTCTTATCTAAATAGATAGACACAATTTTACCATATCACAGAACAATATAACAATATTTATTATGAAAAATAAAATAAGTCATTTATTTTCCTCACGTAATTTATTATTTTTATATTTGAAATAAGTTCCAGAATTGCCATTAAAGTCTCTTTTTTATTCTCACTAGGCTATCAAGGTATATTTGGACTATGCTCCAGTTCTAGCTATTTGTCTAGTAATCACAACTGAAGTTAGTTATTCAGCAGAAAGTGTGCATAAAATCTAGTTTTAACAAAACCTAGTACCCATTAGAAGGGTATAAATTAATCAACAGGGGCTCAGTTGAACTCAACGAATCCTCTAAAAATGACTTTAAACAAGGGAATCACTTTCTTTAGCCTTCATGTTTAAGAGCACAAATGTTAATAATATTAATATACATATAAGCATATTATTAATTATACAAACATTACATTATGTGCATTCACATATAAACAAATGAAAATGCAAGAAAAACAGAAGAAAATGTGAAGAAAAAGAAAAATAATGTGTGATTAGAGAATAGAATGATAAAAGATTATCCATGAACTAAATAATTATTACAAACCAGAGCACAGACTAAGTGATCAAGTTGGCATTCAGTGTAATTACATAAGCCTACCTGCAGTTACCTTCATCAGATAACACAGCAATCACTTATGTAAATTCACCTAGCTTCCTAGGCATAATTAAACTAGAATCCAGATTGCTGTACAGTTTTTCTCCCAAAATTTCCCTGAATTTGAGATGTGTATGTCTATGTATGCTCAGCAGACTCCTCAATAAGACAGCAGACATTACTAGACAAAACTCTGGATTCATTATGAGTGACACATTATTTTTCAGAATCAAGAAATAGTATCCAATTAGATCAAAATCTAATTTAGGTTTACCAATTCCAGAACAGATTAAGAAAATGACTCCAGGGCTAGTCTTGGCAGTTGTCCATAATTTTAGGTTCTACCTCAGAACCGCATCACTTTACTTCTTTCATAAAAGGTATCTACGGTAGCAACATGATTTTTTTCTCTTGCAAGCAATCTAGGCTACAAAGAAAAGATAAACCAAGTTGTGAACGATTTCATGGTCTCTTCTACCCCCTTTTGAAAGCAATTTTAATATTATACTACTTCTTCGATTAAGGGGACCAAATTGGTTTTTCCCAGAGGACGTTACCAGAAAATAGACACTATCACAATTTTATTGGAAAGAACTGTTAGTCTCTTCAATAAGAGATATCAATTCTGATTCTACTTTTTTCAATCTCTTTTCAAGAGAAAGGGTGACTAGGGTAGACCAGTAGAACCTGTAACCACAGACATTAGCCACACTAGCTACAGATGACTTTCATAGGCATCATAGCCACGGAACCCAGTAGGGGGAGCTATGAAGTGTGTACCATAGCTTTGCTCCAGAGAACAAACTTGTACTGTTTCACAGTTCCCAGATTCCAAGTTGCTACAAATTAAATCATATTGGCAGTAGAACCATGCTGCTGATCCACAATTGAGTGCACCAGCACTGGGGGTAAAGAATATGTTGCATGCACCCAACCATTGCTACCACTGCTGAAGCAACATACATCATACTCCATGCCACTGCACCAGGTTCATAAGGAACACCACATCCACCGCTAGAGAAGTCATATGCTAGGTGTACCATCTCTACTGCTATGTACACCATAACATCTATTCTCCTAGAGTAGCCCCTATTTTAATACAAAGACCCATCTGATTTCACCACTGCACACAAAATGTCCTAAGCCATCACCCAAAGAAGCTATAGACAGACAACACTGCAGTGCCTAACTGGAATGAAAGCTTCTGTAGGCTATGAAACCCAAACTAGAAGATACATATTTGGGAAAAAATAATTTACTACCAAAAACAATTTAGCAAAAGAGTATAAGCAACTGATCTAACATATGAATAAATCCCAGCAAAGAGACACAACAAGTTTGAAAACACAATGTGACACTCTGCTTTCAAAGAAACACAAAAGCAACAGACACTGGGAAAAGGATATTGATGAAATAATAAAGAATTCAGAAGAATGATTATAGGGATACTCAATGAGTCAAGAGAATATAGAAAGATAATTCATTAAAATTAGGAAACCAATCAACAATATGAGTGAGAAATTCAGGAAAGGGAAAAGATCATGAAACAGAACCAAACAGAAATTTTAGAAATAAAGAACTCAATAAATTGTATTAAAAATACAGTTTAAAAATCTCAATAACAGCCCCACAACCAGACACAAGGTCCAGGTGGTGCCACACTCCAGGTTGCACTCTGCCTAGCCGCCTGGGTCCCAGAGGTCTCGGCCCCCACCCAATAAGGGGGAGACTCCAGCAGCACACTCCAGAAGTGTGCCCTCACTAGCTGCACAGAGGATCCAGCTCTACCCGGTCCAGTGTCTCAGCACAACCCACCAGGAAAATGCCTGGCCAGCCTCGCAGGACACAGAGATACTGAACCCAGCCCAGTACTGGGCCCCAGAGCTACTCATTAGGAACTGGCCATCGTAGGTGCAGGGCCTTAGAGAACTTGAGTTCTACCCAACAGAGCACAAGGCACAAGCTCCTTTGTTCAGGGGTGCGGCTGGCACAGCAGGTCCTGGAAGTTGCAAACTCACCCAACCAGGAACAAGGCCCTGACACTATACACCTGGGATTCGCCCAGGTTTGCCTGGTGCAGTGCTCCAGAGGCTTTGAACTCCCCACAACCAAATGCAAGGTTTGGGTGGCACCACACTACAGGGTGTGCTCTGCCTAGCTGCCAGGGTCCCAGAGGTCTCAGCCCCCACCCAGTAAGGCACAGACTCCAGCAGGACACTCCAGGAATGTGCCCTCACTAGCTGCGCAGAGGATCTAGCTCTACCCACTCACACATCTCAGCACAACCCACCAGGGGACCACCCGGCCAGCTTCACAGGACACCTAGCACAGCACCCTAGAGCAACCCAACAGAGCACATCAGGGGAACACACAGCCAGCCTCACAAACCACAGAACACAAGGGTCCAGCACCATAATCTGGGGTGTGCCCAGGCTAGCCACGGGGATATTGGAGGATTGAAGCTCTACCCAACACAGTGTTCCAGTACAATTCTTTGGGAGGCTTGACTGCCCAGCCACACAGGTCTCAGAAGAAAAACACAAAACAAAAAAGCAAGAGACAGTCTCAATTCCCCAGTCCACTGATAACAAACACAAGAGACAATGAAATGGAAGACACAGGAAGTCACATAACTGAACTTTCTAAAATGATAGCAAAGGCGGTAAAGAAACAACTCAATGGAGCTACAGAGAAACTCAAATCAGAAATAATCTCTCAGCTAAAAAATGAAATGACAATCATTATGAAAGAAATGTTGTGTGTATCTAAAGAAGATCATGATAAAAAATAGAAGAACATAAGAAAATGATGGAAACTTTGAATGAACAATATAAGACACAAATAGAATGCATGAAACAGATTCAAAGGGAAATTCAGGGAATGAAAAATTCCATGGAAATTTTGGAAAACTGCTTGAATGAAGCTAAAGATAGAATCTCAGACACTGAAGACAGCATGGGAGCTTATGATCATGAAAGAAAAGATCTATTAAAAATGATATAGAACCAAGAAACAACAATTCAACAGCTGCAAGACAATGCCAAGAGAAATAACATAAGATTAATAGGCATAAATGAAAAAGCAGGGGTCAATACTAATCACCTGCAAAGACTATTCACAGAAATTATAGCAGAAAATTTTCCAAACTTGGGAAGAGAATCTGATTTACAGATAAGTGAGGCATACAAAACCCCAATTAACCATAACCAAAATAAATCTTCACCCAGACATATAATAATTAGGGTATCAGAAATACAGCACAACAACAAAATACTAAAAGCTGTCAGAAAAAACAAACAGATCACCTATGAAGGAAAGCCTATCAGAATCATGGCAGACTTCTCAACACAAACATTTCAGTCAAGAAGAGCTTGGAGTGAAGTATTTACAATCCTGAAAGAAAAGCACTGTCAACCCAGATTGATGTACCCTGCAAATCTATCCTTAAAAATTGATGGAGAAATAAGATACTTGCATGACAAAGAACAACTAAAGAAATTTATGGCCACCAAACCAACACTACAAACAGTACTGGAACAGACTCTAGAAAGAGACAAAGATAGCTACAATCTTAAGAACAACAACAAAAGGAAACCACTAAGCAGGGCAAATAATTAAACAGAAAGTGTAGAAAACCAACAACAGGAAGATACCATGACAGGGATGAGTCTGTACATATCAGCTATATCAATCATGTAAATGGTCTCAACTCACCAATAAAAAGAAACAGACTAGCAGAATGGGTTAAGAAATAAAACCCAACAATATGCTGTGCACAAGAAGCACATTTAACTCAAAAGAAAATTCACAGACTAAAAATCAAAGACTACAAAACAATACTCCATGCAACAAGAACCCAGAAAAAGGAGTGGTAGCTATTATGTTTGCAGACAATGTGAAATTCAAACCGAAAATGACCAAAAGAGATAAAGAGGGTCACTACATACTTGTTAGAGGAAAACTTCAAGAAGAGATTGTAGTCATAAAATACATATGCACCGAATACAGGAGTACACAACTATATAAGACAATTCTTAATAGACATGAAAAACCAAATAAACAATAATACATTTATAACAGAGTATCTTAATACCCCACTGTCACAGAGAGACAGATCAACCAAACAAAAAATCAGTAAAGAAATAACTAAATCAAACTTATGAACAAATGGACCTAGTAGATGTGTACCAAGTATACCACCCATCAACATCAGAATACACATTCTTCTTAGCTGCACATGGGTCAATCTCTAAAATAGATCATATACTGGTCCACAAAACATACTTAAGTAAGTGCAAAGGAACTGAAATCATTCCATGCATATTATCTGACCATAGCACAGTAAAATTGGAAATGAATGACAAAAAAACCTACAATAACCACATAAACATATGGAAATTAAATAATACTCTCCTAAATAACCAATGGGACACAGAAGAAATTAAACAATATCTACAATTGAATGAAAATGCAAATACAAATTACCAGAACCTGTGGGATGCAATGAAAGCAGTCCTCAGAGGGAAATTTATAGCACTAAACTGCCACATTAGAAAAATGGAAAGAACACACATAAACAAACTAATGATGCACCTCAAACTTCTAGAAAAAGAAGAGCAAGTCAAGTCCAAAACTCAAAGAAGGGAGGAAATTATCAAGATCAGAGCAGAAATTAATGCAGTTGAAACTAAGAAAATAATACAAAGAATTAATGAATCAAAGAATTGGTTCTTTGAAAGAGTAAATAAAATTGATAAACCCCTAGCCAACCTTATCAAAAAGAGGAAAGAAAAAACTCACATTCACGCAATAAGAAATGAAAAGGGTGAAATCACTACTGACCTGGGGAAACACAGATCATCAACACCTACTTCAAAAACCTTTACTCTCATAGATTCGATAACACAGAAGAAATGGACAGATTCCTAGAAACCTATGAATTACCAAAGCTGAATTAAGAAGATGTAAAACTGCTGAATAACCCAATCTCAGCTAATGAAATTGAAAATGCAATTAGAACCCTATGAACAAAGAAAAGCCCGGGCCCTTATGAATTCACCACTGAATTCTTTAAGAAATTTAGGGAAGACTTAATGCCAACACTCTTCAAACTCTTCAATGAAATTGAAAGGGAAGTAAGTCTCCCTAACTCATTCCTAGAAACAAGTATTACCCAAAACCAGAGAAAGACTCAACCAAAAAAGAAAATTACAGGCCAATCTCCCTAATGAACATAGATGCAAAAATCCTTAATAAAACACTGGCAAATAGAATACAGAAAGTTATCAGGAAGATTATACATTATGATCAAGTGGGATTCATCCCAGGAATGCAGGGATGGTTCAACATATGCAAATCAATAAATGTAATACACCATATCAACAGGACCAAGAACAAGAACCACATGATCATCTCAATAGATGCACAAAAAGCTTTTGACAAAATCCAACACCCATTCATTATTAAAACCCTACAGAAAATCAGAATAGACAGTCTCTACCTCAACCTGATAAAAGCCATATATCATACACCAACAGCCAACATCTTACTAAAGGAGAAAAACTGAAAGCTTTCTACCTAAAGTCAGGAACATGACAAGGATGTCCATTATCACCACTCCTATTCAATATAGTTCTGGAAATAATAGCCAGAGCAATTAAACAAGAGAAAGAAATAAAGGGAATAAGGTAAGGAAAGGAAGAAGTAAAATTATCATTATTTGCAGATGATATGACACTCTACATAGAAGACCCCCAAAAATCCATTAAAAGACTTCCAGATATAATAACCAAGTTCAGTAATGTTGCTGGATACAAGGTCAACACTCAAAAATCAATAGCATTCTTGTACACGATCAACAAAGTCACTGAGAGAGAAATAAGGGAAGCCACACCCTTCACTGTAACATCCCAAAAAATGAAATACTTAGGAATCAATCTAACAAAGGAAGTAAAAGATCTATACAGTGAAAATTACATTACTCTGAAGAAGGAAATCGAAGAAGATTTCAGAAAATGGAAAGATATTCCCTGTTCATGGATAGGAAGAACAAACATAGTAAAAATGGTCATTCTCCCAAAATTATTATACAGATTTAATGCAATCCCAATCAAAACACCACTTGCCTACCTCACAGAGCTAGAGAAAGCATTCCTGAAATTCATCTGGAACCAGAAAAGACCTAGAATAACAAGGGCAGTTTTGAGCCACAAAGGTAAAGCAGGAGGCATCACAATCCCTGACTTGAAACTATACTACAAAGCCACTGTGATAAAATCAGCACGATAATGGAATCAAAACAGACCGGAAGATCAATGGAATAGATTAAAAGATACAGTCACAACTACAAACACACTTAGCCACTTCATGTTTGACAAAGGGGCCAAACATGTACATTGGAAGAAAGATAGCCTCTTCAACAAATGGTGCCGTAAAAACTGACTTTCTATATGCCATAAACTAAAACTAGATCCATGTCTATCACCATGGACAAAATAAAGTCAAAATGGATCAAAGATATGAATATTAAAACAGAGACCCTAAATTTACTAGAAGACAAAGTAGGTAAAAATCTTGATGATATAGGAATAGGCAGAGAGTTCATGAACAAAAATCAAATTGCATGGGAAACACTTCCCAGAATCAACGACTGGGTTCTCATCTTACTAAAAAGTTTTTGCATGTCTAAGGAAATCTCCAACAGAGTGAAAAGGAAACCCCCGAACTGGAAAAATATCTTAGCCAATTGTCCATCAGACAAAAGACTTCTATCTAAAACATATAAAGAATTAAAAGAAATCAGGCCCCTAAAATTCAAGGACCCAATCCAAAAATGGGCATCTGAGATGAATACCCACTTCTCAGAGAGAGAAATACAAAAGGCAAATAAATATATGAAAAAATGTTCAACCTCAATGGTCATTTGGGAAATGCAAATTAAAACAACACTGAGATTCCATCTCACCCCAGAAAGAATGGCCAAGATTAAAAAATCAACCAAAAACAAATGCAGGAGGGGCTGTGGTGGAAAAGGAACTCTTCTCCACTGTTGGTGGGAGTGTAGATTGGTGCAACCACTGTGGAAATCAGTGTGGAGACTCCTCAAGAAGCTAGGATTAGTGATCCCATTTGACCCAGCTATCCCACTTCTGGGCATTTTCCCAGAAGAATTGAAATCATCATACCACAGTGATATTTGTGTACCCATGTTTATAACAACCCAGTTTGTAATAGCCAGATCTTGGAAACAATCCAAGTGCCCATCAATCAAGGAATGGATAAAAAAGATGTGGTATTTTTATACAATGGAGTACTACTCAGCTATTAAGAAAGATTGCATTGAAACTTTTATAAGTAAATGGACATGACTTGAGACCATACTCATAAGTGAGATAAATCAAACCCACATGTAAATACCGTATTGTCTCCCTAGTGTAAGAAACTGAAAAAGTACATATCATCCAAAATCTACAATAAGTATTATGTAAGGGTAAAAAACTGCTCAAAGAGCAAAAGTAATTGGGAACATAAAAGGGGGAAAGAGGGAAGGGAAAAGGAAAAAGTTATAAATCTGTATAGATGTATATGTAAGATAACTAAAACAAACACACTGCTGAATGTATTCATTATTGAGAAAGAACAGTTAATACTCATATGATTAGATCAATTTTATTTGTCTATATCTCTTAATGTAAACTACTATTTTGAAGGTAATGATACACAATATTCCAACCACTGTTAATTTTCTATCATCCTGTTTTGTAAACCTATAATGTTACTGTTGTGCATTTGCTCTAGTCATTTGCTTGTCTCTTTTGCTTTTTGTCTTTCTTATATGTGTCTTTTTTTCTCTTAAATAAAAAAATCTCAATAACATACCAAGCCAGCACAAAAATGAGTATCTGAACTTGAAGACAGATTTTTAAAATGTATTCCAGTCAAAATAATAATAATAACAATGTCCCAAACCATCACTACATTCAAAGTGTAGTACCTCCAAGACTTACGGGACATGAATAAATGAACAAATAATCCAATTTGTGAATCCTAGCAGACAAAGAAAAGGAAAGTCATCAAAAACCTATTCAATGAAATAATATCTGAAAATGTCTCTGATATGGAGAAAAATAATGGTGCCCAAGTATAGGAGGCCTGTAGGACTCCAAATATTTAAACATGACCAGAAATAGTCTCAAGATGATACAGTATATAGTCAAACTGTCAAAATACAAGAAAGAGTGCTAATAACATAAGAGAAAATCACTAGAAAAAAAAACATTTAAGAGAATTCCTATTAAACTAACAGTAGATTTCTTAGCAGAAACCTCAAGACCAGGAGGGAATGACATGACATATTCAAGACAAACTAAAACTGAGAGAAATCATCACAGGGCCAGCCATGCAAAACATGTATTGTAGTCAGGGATTTGCAAGGAGAATAGGACAATAAGGACATATAATTTATAGTATTATTTTATGATAGCCACCTGGAGAGTCAAATACAAAGATAATGCAGGAAATTTATCCACAAACTAAAGACCTAGAGAATCCAACTGAGGGCCTGGATCCCATAGCCATGTCCTACATGAGTCCATTTGAACACCTACAGCCCATAACAATGCCTCATCAGGAGTCCAGCTGAAGACCTAGAGCCCACAACAATGACTCATGCAAGTCTATTTCGTGAATCTGTGCTGTGAAGGCCCAAAGGTCAGCAGTGGAAGCTAGAAAGTCCATGCCAGCAGGACAAAGGATCTGTGTCAGTAAGTTGAGGGTTCTGCACTGGAGCCAAGAAGCGATGCTCAAAATAAGGACGAGGGCTCCCTGGAAAAGTATCACAGCCATCCTCAGTACCAGTGAGGTCCCAAGCTCCTCCGATGATGAGAACAGCCGAGTTCATACCAGGAAGCCAGTGTGACTAGCTTCTCCTGGAGAATGAACAGCATGCATCTTGCACTCTGGAGCCAGGAAGTGGTAAAAATCATAGTGCCCCTAAAGTGAACCACAGCCATTCCCAGCAACAAGGTCCCAAGCGCCTTTGATGATGAGAACAGCCAAGTTCATATCAGGTTTAAAAAAGCTCAACAAGCTCCTCCAGGAGAGCTAATGGCAACAGGAGAACCAAAAGCACCAAACAACAGCAACACTACTCTTCCTCTCCAGGTCTCCTTCTTATGCTGGTAAAAATTCTCAGGTGGGCCACCTACACTCAGCACCATGATGATTCAGTTCAACTGGTGTTTAAGTTGATCATCAGTTTTCAATCCACCACAAGGTGCTGAAGGGAGATATATCCAGAAATCTTTCTAGTCTTTTCTTTTTACTAATAGTCCAATTTCCAAGGATATTAAGAATGAAAATGAAAAATCCACCAAAATTATTAGACAACAGTTCTAATAGCAGTGAAGGAAAAAAATGCTTCTGTTATGGTTTACACATTGTGTCAACTTGAGAAGTCTAGAAGCTTAATTAAGTAACTCAGCAGTTCTACATCCTGAGGTGTAGAGCGCAAGCAGTTACCTGTTCCTTGTGTCAATTTGAGAAGGTCAGCAGTTTAACTGAGAGACTCAGCAGGGAGCCAGGGTTCTTACTTCGTAAATATCCTCATCCTGTGCAAAGGAAGGCAAGGATATTTGTGAAGCTACACCTACCCTGGAGGGAGAGGGTGGCCTGTGTACAGTATAAGGGAGAAAAAGAGGCTTGCTCTTCCCCCTTTTGACTCTGGCTGCTTTTGCTTGGCTGCTGCCTTGAAGTGTTGCCCCCAGTGCCATGCTACCCTGCCTTGGAGCCAACTGATTATGGACTGAAACTTCCAAAAACTGTAAGATAAATAAACCTTTCCTTCCCTAATTTTGGGTGTTGGGTGTTTTGTCCCAGCAATGAGTGAAAAGTCACTAAGACGGCTTCTTAACATAAAACTGACAGGCTAGTGAGTGGGAAGTTTGGACCTATCTTGTAGCTCATTGTGATTAAATAAAACTTTAGAATAGGAAAAAGGATCAGAAGAGAAAACTTTACAGGAATGCTAACATGCTAAGCTATACACATAGAGTAATAACTTACATTTTATGAAGGTGTAATTGACTAACAAAATTGTACATATATAAGGTATATAACCTGATGCTTTGATATACACACATATTATGGAATGGTAATTGAGTTATACCAATTACTTCCCATAGGAGACTACACAAAGACCTCGGTTCATGAACACTTCTGTTTGCAAACAATTTTGTTCACAAACAAAAGCACTGGGCAAAATTTTGCTTCTGTTCATATATTGATCATCAGGTGACAAACACACCCATGGCCATCTTCCGCACACAAACACAAATGCAGCCACCTTTCCCCAAATCACAAAACACATTGCTTGTAAACCTAGGAACCACTGAATATGTTTGTGGTGAGAACATTGAAGATCTATTCCCTCTGCAAATTTCAAGTGTATAAGGAAATAATATTAATTGTAGACGTTGTGTTCATTAATATTAGAGTCTCAGAACTTATTCAATATATATCACTTATCTTAAAAGCCATATCTTTGTATATATATGTATTTATATGTTTCTATATAAGCAGAAATAATATGAAAGGATTACATTACCATGAATTTCTAAAATAATTATTATAATAAAAGAAAAATAATAAACAGTTAAATGCTAAATATAATATTATAAAAATCTCTATGTATTAAAATTATAAGTCCTAAAGCAATATTAGAGTGGTTTGGTATCTGTTTTGTTTTTTTTTTAACATTTTCCTAAAGGTAGCACCATAGAGTAAAAATCAAAAAACTGAGTAAGAGGACCACACATTTGCATTTGGATCCTGATATCCGTGAGCAGGGTGAATTCAAGTAACTCCCTTCTGAGCTTCACTCCTTGTGAAATTACTGACTCCTTTGTGAAATTACTGAATTGAACCAAGTAACTCTGTAGTCTCTTCTGCTATCAAAACACATTTGTATTTTATATAAGAAAATTAAACATTTTACAGGTGTACAAGCCATTAGCAAGACCCTGTGTTAACTAATTTTATAGATAGATGTCTGCCTTATGAAATGGTAAGCCTCCTATCACTGATGTAGTCCAAAGTGACCAGCAACTCTTGTTAACACTGTTGCCTTTGAAACCCAGACTGCATACTACTTGGGAGAAGAGGCTTTGTTGAACTGCTATGTCATCTAGGCTATGTTAGGCACCCAATAAGTATTTGCCAGATAACTTAAAAAAAAAGCTAAGTCTTTCAAAGCTGAAAGTTCTGTTCCATAAAGTGGAGAATTACTTGGCATCACCTAAGGAAAATATTAAATTACAAAGAAATCTATTTTACTGAATTTTTGTTTTCTGTTTAGCAATCATTGAAAAGCTCTGTACTTTCTTACAGTCAGTTAGGAAAAAGCCTATTACCACTCCTCTTTAAAGAATACTGACCCCTTTTATATTTGCAGTAAGGCACACCAGTATGTGTGGCAGCACTGATGGATGCATTTCTCACATCAACTTGAAGTCTGAGATGTATGTACCTGAACTGCAGATTAATCAGCACATGAACATGGGCTATTGTGTCTTACTGATTAATTATGCTGAATGATGGATGCAGGTTTAATCACTTTACCTGATAGATGTAGGGAGCTTGCAAATGACAGTCGCCATATCATTTCTTAATAGACTGCTTTCTCACCAGGTTACTGTTGAAACTTCAGGAAATTGATGTTCCAGGGAACAAAGTACATGCTTATCCATGCATCACTTTATATTCTTGTTAATTTACCCTAGAGTTTGTTTTTTGGTCAAAAAGATCACAGTTATGTAAATGCAATAATTATCCAGGAATTCCATTGTCTGCCAGTCTCTCTGTTTCATTCTAGCATTAGAAAACATAATTACAAAGGTTAATAGGATTGATAATTAGATTTATAACTTTAAGGAAAATGACTGTTTCCTTTGAGTATAGAACCATCAACTGGTCAAAAAACAAAGAGAGAGAACTACAATTTGGCTCTTTTGCTCTGAAGAGGGGACTGCTAGATTTATTCAGATAAAAATGGAGATCCTAATTGATCATTTCTCTAAATGAAAAAAAAAAAGGATGTTACATAATTAATATTTTTCTTCTAGATAATTCAGTAGATGGTCCCTATGAAATGGTAAGCCTCCTATCACTGATGTAGTCCAAAGTGACCAGCAACTCTTGTTAACACCGTTGCCTTTGAAACCCAGACTGCATACTTCTTGGGAGAAGAGGCTTTGTTGAATTACTGCTATGTCATCTAGGCTATGTTAGGCACCCAATAAGTATTTGTCAGATAACTAAAAATAAAAGCTAAGTCTTTCAAAGCTGAAAGTTCTGTTCCATAAAGTGGAGAATTACTTGGCATCACCTAAGGAAAATATTAAATTACAAAGAAATCTATTTTACTGAGAAAATAAACAGTACCACTACAGTTGAGACTTAATGCTTTGGTAGCAACTCCTTCCATCTACACTGAACTCAATCGCTCCCTCCCTTTTCTTTCATGACAATTCGTACTTTTGTCATAACTTTTTGCACACTATGCTAATTCATGAGTTACTGTGGCTGTTGCTCCCTCCTTTATCAGACATGAGTGGTCTGGAAAACAGTGGCCATTATATTTTATTTAACACCCTCCTTCATAATGCTTAAATGGTACCTTCCTATAGGTCATAGGTATTACAAGAAATCTTAACTTGGGTAAATTTATACTGGAAAAAGGTAGTTAGGTCATTCTGGTCTGTTCATCTTCACTCCTTTCAACAGAAGGTAAACCAGCTTAAACTTCCACCTCACTCAGGTCCTGATTGAGAAAGGATGTTTGTGAAAATCTTCCCTCTAATGACCGGCCAGAGCCTAATATTATCAGTGAGCACCAAGGTGCCTCCAAGATGCAGTCTCTTTCTTTCTGCCCCTTTGTGCAAGTCATTTATAGAACTTTTCAAGCAGCTCTCATTTTCTCTATGGGACATTCAGCAGGGTCACATGGCTGAGTAAACTGAGAAGACCGTACTGTGGGGACTACTTCTGAGACAATAGCCCCTGCTAAAGTCTAAAGTCAACTTGAGTAGTGATACTGTCTGAAATTTCGATTGCTGACCCTTTGATAGCTGACCGTTCAATTGCTCTCATTTCCATACCAAAGCTTAAATTCTTTCTGTAATTTATATTATATCTATACTAGCCCAGTTTGTCACTCATTAATAAATATTAATAATATTCCATTTCCCCTTTTCATACATGAGCAAACTCAACAAAAATGGTTAGAGGAATGGGTATAGCTTTGGAAGTCACTGCTGATTATGAGGTTTCCAGAAGGATTGAATTAGTTCCACCTTATGTGATCCTCAGTTGAGTCATAATATGGAAAGAAAGCTATGAGCATTTGTTGCAGGTGGACATTAAGTGATATAGTGGCAGTCCTAAACCTGTGGCTTTTGCTAACTCTTTTGCAAGATAAAAAGTAGGTGAATGACAAAAGCAGCACTTAAAACATGTGTGGCCCTAACATTTGTAAGACTCAGGTCAAGGCCCATTCAAATGGAGGCCCATTCAACTCATGTTTAAAATTCTTAAAATTATACATCTAGCCCCCAAACAGTTCATGGAAACATGCTATATCCATTGGTATGTAAATACACTATCATATAACAAGTGAAGTTGTGTTTAACTTTACCTTTTCTGACTTCTTTGAAGTTTCCTACTAGACTACAGTGTTACAGGGAGAGCTCACTTCAAGACTATCTGATCCAGTTTAGGTCTTCATGGTAAGGACCTTGTCTCCACTCTGCTGTCCCTAACAACCCATTGGAAATGAAGTTGAAAAATCAGTGGCTTAATTTGGCTTCAGGTGGAAGGACTCACGAAGTAGGCTTGCACAGTCTCTGGAAATTAATTCAGGGCTCTAGCAGTGACAGTGAACCTGGTAGAGCTTTCAATGATACAGACAGCTTTCTGTGGCATGTTGTTTTGGTTACTTTTTCTCATTGCTCAGACAAAACACCTGATGCCCAAAATTAGGGAAGAAAAGGTTTGTTTCTTACAGTTCTTGGAGATTTCAGTCCATACTTAGCTGGCTCCAAGGCAGCATTACATAGCAAGGGAGGCAGCCATTCATGGCAGCCGCAAAACAGCAAGGCACAAACCAGTAAGGGAGCAAAGACACACCTTCTTCTCACCCTTACACTGTATGTTGGCTCCACCCCCAGACAACAAACCAACCACAAACACCAGAGTCAGCCCCATCCATGATTATATGAGGCTTAAGTGGGGGCCATCCAAGCACACTATAACACATTTGTATCATAGTCTCATAAGCCTTGGGACAAGGACGAAGTACCCACTACTCAGAGTATGGCCTAGAAGGAGAGGTACTGTCCTCAGGTATGGACACCACTTTCATATTACGCTCTTTTAGTTTCGGCTAGAAGGAAAATGGAGCAGGACCTCTAAAGCCCAGGGCCTAGAAAAGGAATTCTTCCTGATGAAGGCAAAGGGCAAGATGCTTAAGGTGATGGTTTTGGCAGCAAAAGAGGAAATCACACCCTGAACTGGGGAGCAGGAGCCCTAGGTTGTAAATCAGATTTATACCCGAAGTATATCTGGTAAGTAGTTGCCAATGTGCTGTGACAATGACTCATTTACATTTAGGGATTTAAAAAAAATCTCTCCTCCTACTTTTTTTTTTTTTTTTTTTTTACCTTTTTTCAATTTTCTCTCTTTCTTTTTCATGGCATCTGTGTATGTGCACTATTGCCTTAATATATGGAACCAACTCTATTTACTTTTTTTTTTTTTTTGGTAACTAGCAGGATAGTTATGCAGCTCTTTGTGTCTTTTTTTTTTTCACAGAAAAAGATTTTCTTTAAATAATTACTATCTTACAGGAAAATAAGTTTGAATTGTTCATGCAAATGAAACAACTCACTAAAGACCTTTTGACCAAAACTCCATCTGTAAAAGACAATAAAAAGTTGATAGTCTTAAAATAAATATTGTAAGTTTCTAAAATCATACCGTATTGTTTCTAACTCCCATCTAGGGAAGCTCTCCAAATCAAAGATGGAAAATTAGCTTTCTACCTAGAATTATTTCGACAAGAATCCTGAATGACAGGCAGTTACTTAGAAACTAAAGTTGTCATTATTCAGATAATTATGCTGCTAAGATTAAGTTGGTCGCTCTTTATAGTGAGTATAATTACAGAAATTTAAAGTTAGAAGGAGCTTGAACATCATCAAAATCACTGGAGTGGGAAGTATGCTTGAAAGACAAAAATTCAAGTGGTAGAGTAAGTTGTTCAAGGTGATACTGGTAGAGGTTAGGGGGGAATCCAGATTCCTTTCTAACTAGATGGGTTTTCCCCAGCAATGAGGTAGCAAGTATAAGTTGAATATGAAAAGTATGAAAGCATATTTCCAAATGTTCTTGTGTGATTTGCATTAAAGCAAGAAACAGTGGTAACAAAAGAGACAGAAGAGGTTCCTTGTCCTTAAACCACGTAAAGAGAAGACCCTGTCAGTTGCCACACACACAAAGAAGCTCCTCTTCTAGAGCATTGGTATAGGTTATACAAAAGTCCCCTCAAAGCCTTGTGAGTTCATAGGTCAGACGGTTCAGAGCTGGCAGGATCTAGGACTGTGATACTAAGATTAAGGGTGTGTGTTAGTAATTTACTGAAATTGGCATACTTCTGGGTATGGCTGTATGGATTCACTAAAGACAGAAGTCCCATCCTGTGCATGGGTGGCACCACTCAAAAGGTTTGTAGCCTGGATGGGATAAAAGAGAAAGAGAGGCTCGCTGCTGCTGCTGCTTCTCTGCCTCCTGTATTCCCTGCCATGATCTGTTCCTCCTCTGCTATGCCTCTCTGCCATATGCTACCCTGCCTTGGAGACAGCCAATGATGTACTGAAACCTCTACAAGTTGTGAACTGAAATAAACCTCCTCCTTTAATTTCTGGGTGTCAGATATTCTGTCTCAGCAACAAGGAAAGCAACAAAGACAAGCATGATCTGCATATCTACTGTATCATTTTCTTAAATAAATTGACTAATGTAAAGACAGCAAAGAGGCAGAAAGGAGTGTACACAGAACATCATCCAAAAATTTAAAGTACTAAAAAAAAGCCTCCTGTCTAATTTGGCTTTACTGATGAATTCATCTACTTGTAAATTTCCATAAAATATAGATCTCACAAGGCAACAGGAATGTAAGTCAAGGTCCTTTCCTCTGCAGAAATCACTATCTGAACAGCTCTTTGGGGAAAAGAGCTGGGTTAAATGAGACCAAATTCTTCACGTTTGATTTGAAGCAGATCTGACAATGACGCACGAAGGAGGAGTCTGAACAAGTAGCACAATCTGGTGCTGCTAAGCAGCAAGCTAGAGATGCAGAAATCTATAACAACAGAGAAATGGCCATATAGTATTAATTTAGGACTGCCTGTCATTCTCAGCTCTTGGGCCAGTTTTTATAAGGAGGCCTGGCTGGGACACAGAATGGCCTGATTTTTAGTTGTAACTGTCTATATGGACCTGTTCCTCAGTTTTAATGCAGAAGAGGTTGAAGGACTGAAGAAAAACTGATCAGAATATGCTTACAATATTAGCTCACTTATGATAGGAATTTCTCCTTTCACGGAGAGCCCATTTGTCACAAACTGAGTCCTTATGTGGCAACACATCAACAGCAATTCATTGCATTCCCCTGAAAAATGGGAAAGGTAGCGTGATTCCAAGAGTACTGGTGAAAGTGGGTACCTACCTGGCCCAGATGAAAAACATCAAACATGCTTTAGGCAAAACATAGAATAAATAAATAATGGAAGATCTCTCCAAAAATCACAAAATATTACAGATGGACAAAATCCCTAGGACCATTTATTACAAATTCCTGGTTTTAGAGAAGAGGAACAAAGTTAAACTATGGAATAAAACCAAGAGAGTAGAGATTTGAAAAAATAAAGACAGTATGGAGTAGCAGATTACAAAGATATTCCAGTGTCAGACTACTTTGTTGTGAATGTTAGCCCCAGTGGTTACTGGCTATATATCTGAGTGAATTACATAAACTTTACATATATCACTTTTCCAGGTTACAAATAAAGATCATAACTTCTCCTGATGATTATATAGTTTTTTATGCAATGTACTTTGTAGTTACAAGGTAGATGATAAATAATCAAAAAAATAAAAAGGAGGAAGAGGAGGAGGAGAGATGGAAGAGAAGGAGAAGTGAAAGAAGTAAGGTAAGAATCAACCCAGAGTTTTACATTTGTGATCTCAAATGCTTACCAATGATTTCAAATTGAAAAGTAGCTAATTGTAGCTTAAAAAGAGATTTTTCTGAAAGGGCTAACAGAACTATCAAGGGATGATGGCTGAGTAGTGTTGGAGGTGTTAGAGTCTGTAGTGAATATAAAACAATTAAAAAGCTTAGTAATGTATGAACATTTGAAACAGTGGATGCAAAGATATGGACAGATATCACTCCAACAAAGGGTTGTAAAGAATTAAAAAAGAACACTGTCTTTAGCCTTATTCTAGATACTCATAAGTGCCCTCATATAGGTGTATTAGCTTTCCTGTTGTCAGCAAAAAAATACTTGATGACTTAAAAGGGAAGAGATTTATTTTGCTCATGGGTTCAGAGGTTTAATTGCAGGATCAGCTAGCACCAAAACAGGAACATTATGGGGAGCCAAGGGGCTTGCCAAGGGTATACTGCTTATCTCATGGCTACCAGGAAAATAGCAAAAGAGAGGAAGGGGCCAGGGAACAGACATTGTATCCAAGCTTATGCCTTTCTCACCCACACAGACACAGCCTGACATTTGCTTTATTAAACTCTAGGTGGTTTTTGAGACAATCAAATTGAAAGTCCAGTTTGACTATCCCAGTAGATACAGAAGATATGCTCATCAACTAAGAGAATAAAATTAAATCAGTAAATTATATGCTGGCCAGATAAAGCCAAAAATAATTCCAGAAAAAAATAAGCAGCTATTTAGACTTTTACAAAATCCAACTGCATCAACAAAAGACAATGGAGAGCATTTTTAGCAGTAGCACAATGTCAAAAATATTTAGCTGTTTAGTTTCTATTCAATCTGAAGTAATGCAAAACCCAAAGAACAGCAAATTTACTAACAAAGAATACCAATATATCCAAAGCAAACTGTGATCAAACATGTTATCATGAATGTGAGGGGAAAAAATGACTATTGTCACCCTGGAATAACATCACAAAGTAGAAAATGGAATCCTCTGGAAATAAAGGAGTAATAAAGTGAACCAGATAAAATTGAAGCCAACCAATCGTAAGAAAAGAACACTTTGTGCTTTCATTGTTTGATCATTTGATAATTTTTTCATGACTGTATATTGTAATCTGTGAAACTACTTTGAAGATAACGATATGCAGTGTATTAACCAGTGTTAATCTCTATTATTTTGTTTTGAAATTTGGTATCATCAGTTTTATTCTTTTGCTCATTTTTAAAATAAAAAAGAAAGAAAGGATAAAACTAAACATAAAATTAACACAGTAATAAGACAAACAGAGTAAAGACAGAAAGTCTAGAAAGACAGCAACTATTAAAAAAGAACAAAAATGAATAAGAGAGAAAAAATGAGAGAATATATGCAAAGGCAAATCCAGTACACACCTAAATAGATCCTCACAGGAAAGTAGCACATTTATTGGGGAAAATATAACCAGAACTCAAGAATAGATGCCCAAAATAAAAGAGATTTAAATACATGCTTAAAAATATGTTTTTCATGTTAGAGAAAATCAGTCACAAGAATACCAAAATGCATGGACCTCAAAGTACAAAATCTCTTCATCAGTCTAAAAGTATATTAAAATATGAATAATGGGAAAATCTACAAACACTCAAATCTATAACATTGGTGACCAACTAACTAAGAAGAATAAGTCAAGAAAATTATAAAAAAGTTAAATGTTTTTTCAACTATAAGTGAATAGTGCTGAATATGTAACAATTGAGTAAAAATATTTTCACAAGTCTTTTTAAAGAAATTATTAAAGGACATAGTTTGACTTTCAAAAAATGACTATGAGAAAACCATAAGACAGACAATAAGACAGGCAGGGAGCACAGAACGGTTAACAGATAGGAGTCAAAGGCCATCACTCGAAGTCGACAGATCAAAAAATACAAGTGTGAAAGCAGTTACCAATACAATGATAATAGTCATAAAAGGATTTTAAATTGAGGGGTAGAAAAGAAGGGAGAGAAAATTAAATGGAAGTATGTTAATTGTATTATCACTTACAGAAAAGAGTCTACTTTTGAAAAGAGAATAAATTCATTGTACTTTCTTGACTGACTGCAACTCCTCCTACATATCAGAACTACACATACACTTAGGTAGAAAATGAAACATATAGTAAAACACACACTACAAAACTGTTAATGACAGAAAATATTTTTTCATAACTAATGACAAATTAAATATCATTATTTTATTTACATAAAAAAGATTAAATTATAAAACAAAGCCTACTGCTTTGCAATGCACCTATTAATATTCCTTTGAATAAAAATCAGAAACTGCAAAAGTTCTTGCATTTTTATTAGTTTTGTTGTTGTTCTTTACTTTACTCTACCAGTATATTCCCTGCTATTTTGGACCATGTTAGGCATACTTATTACTGCCTAGATGCCTCTGTAATTGATACTTTCTATCTTTTCCCTAGGAACCTTCCATAACCAAACACGTCATATTCTCCACACTTTACCCAGAGGTCTCCATTCAGAGAGAAAGAAACTTCTCCAACAAGTATTTAAAAATGAATCGGTGGGAAGAAATGAATTGTAAGTTTTATATATAAATTTTATACCTTTCAAAGATTTTTGATACACGGACTGTGTATATGTGTTGATACACGGACTGTGTATATGTGTTAAGTATGTTTTAAAATGTTTTAACATGATGATGAATTTTGATGGTAACCCAAAATGGACACAGATTCAATAGAAAATGGAAAGGATGAGCCAAAAGGGATGAGCTTTGAATCTTCAAGTGGAAGACAGAGATGAAGACAGCATCAAAATGAAGAATCTATATTGCATGCACACAGAGGTATTGAATTTGGTTATTAATTCTAAAAGCCTTTGGTGAATTTTTGTGTACATGTGTATCTTCTGGGTAGAGGATTATATCATCTACAAATAATGATAATTTGATTTAAATCTTTTTATGCATATTTATTTTTATTTCTTTTATGCATATTTCTTGGCAATGTTTTGAGTACTATGTTGTTAGTGGATATCTTTGTTTTGTTCCTGATTTTAAAGGGAAATTTTTCAGTTTTTCTCCATCTGCTGTTAATTCTGGCAATAGGTTTGTCATAAATGACTTGTATCAAATTGAGATAAAATAGTCTTATATCTATTAAAAGATTTTATCATGAAAGGATATTGGACTTGGTCAGAGACTTTTTCCAGTCTATTGAGATGATCATGTGAATACAATCCTTATTTCTCTTCATATAAGACACAACATTTATTGATTTGTATGAGTTGAACCAACCTTACATTCCTGGGATGAAGCCTACTTGACCACGATGTATATGATCTTTTTGACAATTTGTTGGATTCTGTTAGCCAGTATCTTGTTCAGCATTTTAGCATGCATATTCATTAAATAAATCAGTCTATAGTTCTCTTTTTTGGCTGGATCCTTATCTGGTTTTGGATTCATACCAATACTAGTTTCCAGGAATTACTTTGAAAGTACTACTTCCCTTTCTAGTTCATTAAAGAGCTTGAATAGTTAGATTTTGCCTGAACTTTTTGTGAAATTCAGCGATGAATCCATCCATCCAAACTTTTCTCAGTTGATACGTTTTGGGGGGAGGGATGTTGTTGTTACATGTTTGGTTTTTTGTTTTAATTTCATCACCTGTTATTGGATTATTCAGTTTTTAAATCTTTTTGTTCAGTTTTGATAATTTATATATATCCAGGAATCTATCCATTTCTTCTGAATTCTCCAGTGTATTTGCCTACGGGTTTATGAAGTTAACAATCTTTTTTATTTCAACAGTGTCCATTCTGATTTCATGTTTTTCATATGCAATTGCACTGATTTGGGTCTTTTCTTTTTTGGTTAGATTTAGGGTTTGTCTATTTTGTGCATTTCTTCAAAAAACCAACATTTAATTAATTGATTCTTTGCATTTTTTATCTCAATTTCATGGATTTCAGCTCTCATCATTATAATTTTCATCCTTGTAATAGCTTTGGGTTTGAATTGCTTTTATTTTTCTCAGACCTGTAGGTGCATTATTGTTTATTTTGGCTTCCACTGTTTTTGTGATGTGGGGGTATTTACAGCCACTGCCTATCCTTTTACAACTGCTTTCTATCTACCCCATAAATTCTAGTATGTTGTACTGGCTCTATCATCTAGTTCTAGAAACTGTTTCGTATAATTAATGTTACCTGTGATAACTTGCAATATGAAACTCATTATGTCAGGTCAGGTAAGAAGGTAAGAGTCTCCAATAATGCCAGTGACTCAGTTGGTTGAGGCAGATCATAAACTCAATCTCAGGAAACTTATTGAGACCCTATTTCAAAATAAAAATTTTAAAAAGGATCTAGGGTTCTAAATTAGTGATAGGCGATTTACCTATTATATATAAGATCCTGAGTTTGACTGCTAACAATGAAAGAAAGAAAGAAAGAAAGAAAGAAAGAAAGAAAGAAAGAAAGAAAGAAAGAAAGAAAGAGAAAACAAGCAAGCAGGAAAGCAGAGAGAGAAAGAAAGAAAGAGACAGGGAGTAAAAAGGAAAGCAAAGGAGAAACACTACTCAAAGTTAAATTTAATAAATAAATATGATAAAATGAACACCATACCATGTGTGTGTATGTGTGTGTGTGTGTGCAACTAAATCACTCTAAGTAAGTAATTTTCACATAGTCTGTACTCATTTCCTATTGTTGCTGTAACAAACAATCATTAACTCAATGGCTTAAAACAACACAATTTTATTATCTTATCATTGTGAAACTCAGAGATCTCAAGAGTCTCACTGGTCAAAAATGAAGGTTTTGACAACTCTACATTCCTTTTGGAGACCCTAGGGAACAATTTGTTGTCGACTTTTTCAACTTTTAGACCACCCACATTCCTAGGCTCATGCTCTTTCTTTCAAACCAGCAATTGCTGATAAATATATTTCTAACATCACGTCACTATTACATCCAACTCCTTCTTTGAAGGAGTTTTGTAATTATATTGGGCACACTTGGAATATAGTCTCTCTTTTTAAGTCAGCTGATTAACTGCCTTAACCAATCTGAGCATTAATTCTCCTCTACTGCATAACATAGTATGTTCACAGTCTTTGTGGAAAAGAATGCTGACATCTTTATAGGACACCACAGTTCTGCCTACCACATACTCCTGATAAATGATACTGTACTTTATTCTGATTCATTATCATGGGACAATAGGGATTGCTAATTGTGAAATGCTCACTTACTTCAATATTGCATAATGTAACTCTTTGTATCAGAGAACATGAAGTAAACGGCAATTTCAACATCATTATCTGTTTAACTATTTGGAATCGAAGGTTTGCTACTTCTGAATTTATGGTTCATAGTATTTAACTAGGATCAATGAATATTCAAAATTTCAGAAACCCAAAAACTAATTGGAGATGTAGTCAGCCAAAGTCAAATAATATTCATAGGCCATGAACGATTTATATTGATTACTATAGACAAGACTGACTAAAATAGCAGAAAAGATCTTTCTTTCCTGAGTTTTTCTGCAGTTGGAAGTTCAATTGCTAAAACCAAGTGGACAAAGAAATCAATGGTTGCTGTTGGTTTTTCAAGCTCCTGCTACCTGTAAGTGATTTAGAGAATTGCTTTTCTATCGTACTCATCATGAATAAATAATCAGACACTTATTTCCCCTTAGAATGTCTGTTTAAATGATGATTTGACCCCTGAGTCTACTGATGGTGAAATAATATATGTATAGCAGACATTAACATTGCATATGAAGACAGGGTGAAACACAGCCACTGTATTTTGTTGGCTAATTTTCTTCCTTGGAATCCTGAGAAGCAGGAAAAAGATGGCAGTTAGTCATCAACAAGATGAGACAAAACAAGGAAACTTTAGTGTTCATTAGAAATATGCCCTAGTCTCTGAATTCTGTTGAGAGAATTACCTTCCTGCCTTGCTAAACTGCTTGATGGTAGTTTTTTTTAAAATATGATAGAAAATAACCCTCTTAAAACTTGAGAGCAGTGAATGCTGTTCTGTTTTTTGCACAGGAAATTAAAGGTGTAGAAAGTGTAATATAAATGTCTTCAGAATTTCACAAGAAACGCTCAGTAGAAATCCTTTTAAATTTATTTGGTGGTTTACCTCCTACCTCGAGGGGTTGAAAATCTCAAGCACAGGAAGCAATTACTGATTTGCAGGTTGATCCACAGCCTTTGTTTCAGTGACAGCTCATTTGACCCATTTCATTTTTCTAAATTGCTTTCTAATTTCCTGAGGACAACAGTGTTGTCAAAGTGTGTTTAGAGCATTACGTGTTTCAGAAATGCCTAACCTTCTTATTATATTTCATATTTCATGTCAGTTGTAAAGGCAGTTTCCCCTTACAGGAAGAGTGTAAGCTTGGAGAGTCAAGGGACTCTTGAAACATTAGGGCTCTTCTGCTTTCTACTTGTGTGACCTTGGAGAATTCACTTGCCCTTTCTGTTTCTGAGCTTCCAACATCTACTTAATAAAAGTTTGAACTATATTTTCAAACAATGCTCTCTGTTTTAAAGAATTGTGTTCTTTCAAGTTATTATTAAAGTGTTTGGAACTAGTAAAAGTATGTATCATCATTATACAATGAAAAGATAGGTTTGCTAATTA
Source organism: Dasyprocta punctata (assembly GCA_004363535.1). Taxonomy (NCBI): domain Eukaryota; kingdom Metazoa; phylum Chordata; class Mammalia; order Rodentia; family Dasyproctidae; genus Dasyprocta; species Dasyprocta punctata. The sequence goes on from RJWM01009235.1 coordinate 57,741, forward strand.
TAAAAACTTTGCCCAATCCTTGCATAATCATTTTGGACAAAGCAACATATCTGATCATGAAAAAGAAAATAATAGTAGTAATGGCAGCAAAATGGTACAACTGGCTATCCCTAGATCATTCCCCTCAACAGAAACAACAATTCCATTGTCATCCACAGGCTTAAATTTCTTTGTGGGATTTTTCATTGTAGCAGGAGAAAGGAAAATGCTGGTGAAATTTAAGACTAACAAGGGCTGCTCCAAAAAGGCTGGCACTTGCCCAGGTTGTAGTCTCATCAACCATGGTTTGGGTGGAAGTTTGGAAATAACTCTGCTTCTCTGTGGACTTGGTTTCAACCCCACTTGGCTGCAGTAATGCCAGCTGTCCTATCTCCATGGAACCCAGGGAAAGCTATGTCTCCCTATAAAGGAAGAGTACACCAAATCTGTCTCCAACTGGGTTGCTGAAGCAGCCCTTTGGTAGGCTCCAGACCTGTTACACTGTAGTCCAGGGTCAGGACAATCCACTCAGAGTGAGGTATGATCATCTATAATGTTGTTGGCAGGTCCAGTGACTATAATTCCAACTCTGAGTACTTGAAAAGGTCTCTAACTAGATTCAGTCCCATGCTACTGTGATCCACGGGTAGGCTTGCTCACCCAGGGTTTGAGTGGGAGACATACTCATCCATTCTCCCAGAAAAATGGTTGCAAGTCTCAATCTTGGTTGAAGACACTAAACTGGCCCTGTGACTCTCTTCTCAGTTACAGTATGGATTCACTCCAACCCACCCAGCAGCTGAGAGGAAGACATACTTACAATGTCTCAAGTGAAACACCCAGTGATCTCACACACAACTGTCGACCTTAAAGCAGGCCAATGACCTAGTTCCTGTACCATTTCCCAGAAGTTCAGAGACAGATCAGCAATTTACTCAGCACAAATTGGAAGCAACACATTTATTTCCTTGATAAAACACCTAACATCTACAAACTTCACTAAAAACCTAGAAGCAGCCCAAAGAACTGTTTGGCCTCCATTTGACTATGGTCCCAAAGGGTACTATCTTCTGGGAGACCCGAGAGTAAGTATACCCACCTGTTCCCCCAAGTAATAGTCTTACCAAACATAGATCCTTCTGAACCACAGCAATAAACCAGCTCCAAATCCTACCCAGGTGCACTTCCATCTTTCCAAAATCCCAGTAAGAAGAAGGGCCTTACCTACCAAAATCAGTCCATGAAGACTAGAGCGGTATTTGCTTCTTCAAATTCAGACACCAGTGCACAGCTGCATGAATAATGATGAATCAGGCACATACTGCAGCAAATAGGACAGGCACTCAGACAAAACCCAGACCCAAGAGGAAGTCAGTATAATCCAGTGAAGGATGAGACAAGACAAAGCCTGAGACCAAAAGTTTACAAAATCCGGGCCACAGGATGGAGATTGGATGGCCAAGGCCACGGTTCTGATAATCCAATGAATAAGGTCCCATGTTAAATTGGTGAGCTCCTCCTGCTTAGGAATGTGGTAAAAACAAGAGGATAGATAATCAGTACCACCAAGCCTCTATTCACACCCCTCTGAAAAAATGTTTTTGTTCTGATTCTGTTGATAATTTTAGAAAAGTGACAATTAATGGTGCTTGCAAAGAAGTATGCGTGCTATGTTTCCACAGGCCTGAGTTTATATGGGCCCACTTCTTGTCAAACTTTCCTGCTTGTAACCCTGTAGGTTGACCTCTGCATGGTCCAGAGTGGTTTGTGATGTGGTCATTTTCATGACCTAGATAAAAGGCCCCAGACAAATGTTGTGTGGCAACACACTATCAGGAGTTGCCATTTAATAAACTTTCTTCCTGCTTATTTCCCACACTCTTGAGTTCATTCTTTGCCATCTTGAGACACAAACTCAAGTTTGTGGGTGCACCCTGTAACAATATGACACCATTAAGGAAAACTAATAAAGCTCTAATAACCAAAACTTATTAAAGAATTAAAGATAATCATCATAAAGAAACTTAATGAGTGACAAGAGAATACAGACAACTAAATCAAATCGGGAATGAAATACATGAACGAAGTGAAAAGATTAATAAAGAAACATAAATTAGAAAAAGAACTAGTCATAAATAAATCCTGAAGATATAAAATACCACAAATGAAAAATTTAGTAGAAAGCTTTAAGATAGTCTCATTTATGCAAAAAAAGAAAACATTCAGGGAGCACAAAAGACAGTTGGAGGAAAAATATTGATTAGTTAAAGGAACAAAAAGAAAGTAATAAAAAGGACTGAAGAAAACATACAGAATTTAAGAAGCAATCAAGAGAACTAAGTATGCATTAGAGAGATTCCAAAAAGTGAAGAGGTAGAGACCTTGAAGAAAAAAACTTCTTATATCTAGGGAGGAAACTGGATAACTTGTTTCACAAAGTCCAAAAGTTTTCAAATATATTAAACTCAAAGATGTATACACTGTGACATATAAAATTGTGAAAAGCCAAAGGCAGACAATTTTGAAAATAGCAAGTGAAAAGAGACTTGTCACATAAAAGAGAGTTTGCTAAAGACCATCAGTGTATTTCTCAGCCAAAACATTGCAGGGCACGAATAAGTGGAAGAATGCATTCAAAGTACCGAAAGGACTATTTAACAAGACTACTTTACTCAACAAAGCTGTCTTTTAAGACTAAAGGAAAGATAAAACTTTCCCAGACAAACAAAAACTGAGATAATTCATCACTACCAGACTGTCTTACGACGCATGATGGAAGAAATTTCTCAGCTTGAAATGGTACCGAACAATAAGAACATATACAAGTGTATAAATCTTGCTACTAAAGGCAAACACAAAAACAAACAGAATAGCAGAATGCTGTAATACTATAATCTTGATAGATAAGTCAGTTTTTATACCAGTACATAAATTGTGAAGCAAAAGTAGCAAGAATAACTATATCCATAGAAGTCTGCTAATGATAAAATAATATGAAAAGTAAAATCTGGTGACAAATATATAAGATGTGGAGAGGGGGAAGCAAAGAGTGTATGTACACAGTTGAATCTGTTATCAGTTTAAAACACATTGGTGTACTTATAAGATATGTGATAAGAGAATCCATGATAACCACGAAGAAAGAATATACAGGAAATGCAAAGAGAGACAGAAAAAAGAACTGGAGCACACTCTTACAAAACTAATAATCAGCTGGGGATATAACTGAATGGCATAAGTACCTGCCTGGCAAGTACAAAGTCCTGAGTTCAATCCCTGGGACAAAAAAACAAAACAAAAAAGAAGCCTAATAATCAAATCATAAAGAAAGACAAGAGTAGGAAGGATTAAATAACCATGAAACACACAGGAAAAAATACAAAACAGCCAAAGCAAAGTCTTTTCTACTTATCATTTATATTAAACACAAATGAACTAAACTTCTCCCAAAAAAAGATATTTGTAAGAGATTTACTTTAGATATAAAGATAAACATAAGTAGAAATTCAAGGAGGGATGTAGATATTCCATACAAACAGAAACCAAAGAAAAGCAACAGTGACTATACTTAAACAAAATACTGATGCAGCAAGTTTTTTTTCAAGACTTTTCAGATCTTTTCTTTTCTATTTAAAAAAAGGAAAAAATGATGCAGAATTTCAAAAACATAGGAAATTAATACTAGCTAGTACATTGCATATTGTCATCTTAAAAATAGTTGTTCAGATTACAATATTTAGGCATGAAAAAAGTGATCAAACGATGAAAACACAAACCGTTCTTTTTGATGAACTCACAGAGATTAGTAATACAGTTATCTATCTTGTGTATATATACATACAAACATTTTCCATTGTTGGTGGGTGTGTAGGCTGGTACAACAACTGTCGAAATCAGTGTGGAGAGTCCTCAAAAAACTAGGATTAGAGGTTCCATCCAATCCAGCTATTCCCCTTCTGGATATTTTCCCAGAAGAATGTAACAAGTTTTAAGAAATTTAAGAAGCTCAGTATTACTCCCTGCGTCTTTCCTAAGCAAAATAGAAAAAAATCTACTAACCGATAATGGTATGAAAATGAGAAAAATCTTTAAGATGTGGAAAATTGATGAAGACCAACTTGAGTGAGCTACAAATCCATAAATTGGCTTTCTACATTAAAGTTCCGGGTCTACTCTAGGACTACGCGCCTTACCTGATGAGTCAGCAGTTGACATACGGCAACAGAACTGCCTGTGGCACTGGTCACAGTGGAGGCCTCGGCGACCCTTACCACTGTGATGCCTCAGAAGGCAAGATAACATTTCAAGATTCTACAGAAGTAAATATTAACCCAAACGCAAAACAAGTATCCCATTAATCAATGGCTTATTTGAACAAGAGCACTGTCTCTCACTGCATCATACTTGCATCAGTGTTTTCTACCCCACTGTTCCCTGAATCTCCCTAAATGGCCCCCAGCCCAATAAAATATGGTAAGTTCTGTGAGTCTTGGTCTTATTCTGATAAGAGCTCTGACCCTCTGGATTCCTTAGCACTTGCAATTATTGTCTCTCTTCTATTCTTCATCATAACTCACCCAAGTGATCACGGGTTGGATCAACCACCAATAGAAAATAAACAGCATATTCATATCCAATGAAACACAAAGAAAATCAGAGAATTTTTAAAAACATTCTGAAACAAATGAAAAAAAAAAGCAGTATACCAAAACTTATAGAATGCAGCTAAAGCCATGCATACTAACAGAAAAAAAAATTATAGTGAAAATGAATATATTTAAAAAGAAAGAGAGTTCAAATAAACAAGTTATTCAAGAAACTAATAAAAAAAGGCCAAAATAAGATACAGTTAGCAGAAGCAAGGATATAATGAAAATTATAAATGAAGTAAATCAAACAACAGAAAAATTAGCAAACTAAGTTGTTTAGAAAAGTAAACAAAGTTGACAAATCCTTAGCTAGAATAAGAAAATAAGAAGACGAAGTCAGAAATAAAGATGAAAAGACTAGAATAAATACATGAGAATTAAAAATAATCGTAAGGGAATATCAGGAATAATTATATACCAACAAATTGGATAATGTCACATAAATGGGTAAATTCATAAAAATAGACAATCTACTGAGCCTGAATCAAGAAAAAAATGGAAAACCTAAATATACTACTAAAAAGTAAGGATATTAAATTTAAAAGTTCCCAACAAACAGAAGGCCAATGTGAAATGACTCCAAGAGTCACACAGATACAACACTTAACATTGAATTAATATTAATTCTCTTTGAACTCTTTCCCCAAAAAAAGAAAAAAATATATCAGTTTACTTTGTGACACAATATCACTCTGAAATGAAAGCCAGACAAAGACAGAAGAAAAGAAAACCACAGGCTAATACAGCTGGTGAATATAGATGTGAAATACTGAGCATGCTCAATTTCAACAGCACATTAAATGGGTAACAAACCATCATTAAGTGAAGCTCATCCCTAGGATGCAAGGGTGGTTGAATGCATGCAGATCAATAAATGTGATACACCACTTTAGCAGTATGGAAGATAAAAACCACGTAATCAGCACAAAAGATGTGGAGAAAGTTTTTGACAAAACCCAACACTGATTCAAGAAACATCTCTGAACAAAACAAGTTTAGAAAAATGTACTTCAATGCAACAAAGGCCATGCATGCAAAGCACATAGCTAACATCATTCTCATCAGTGAAAAACTGAAAGCCTTTCTTCTATAATCTGGAACTACATGATGATACCCCCTCACCACTTGTATTGAACATAATACTGAAAGTCCTACCTAGAAAAATCAAACAATAAAATGAAATAAAGAATACCCAAAATGTAAATAAATAGACAAAATTATTTCTGATTGTAGATGGCATTTTCCTATATGTAGAAAAGCTAAAAATTAAATAAAAAGAATAGATGAATTGAGTGACATTTATACATATATTAACATATTAGATATAAGATGTACTATTCCTCTTAATAAAGAAGAAATTTCTCAATTCTGAACATGCAGGACACAATTCTGAAGGAAATAATCCACATGGAAAGATAATGCTGTGTGATCTCATTTGAATTTGGAAACTCATACAGTTAGAATCACAGAAGCACAGACCTGAATGGGAGGTAAGGGACATGGAGAGATACTGGTCAAAACATACAGAGTTTCATTTATGCAAAATGAGTAAGTTCTGAGGGCCTAACACACAGCATGATAACTATCAATAACAGCACTGTGTAACATATCTGGGTGCAATTTACAATGAGAATTGACCTTTAGAATTTTCACCGCAAATAAAAGAAAAAAGGGTAATGGAAAAACTAACCACTTTGATTATAGTGACAATTGCAGGATGCACAAATGTCATACACATATATCAAAAGGTCAAGTGTTACACCTAAAATACATACAATTTCTGTTTGTCAATTATGCTCTAATAAACCTGGAAATTGTGATAGCAAATACTCTATGGTTCATTCTCTAATTACATAACAATTTGTATTTTAATCTGCTTTAACATATAACCTTGTATTCTCAATAAAAGATTTCTTTATGTTAAATGTTCTTGGATGAATCCTAAACAGATACAGGTTAATAACGTAAAGTCTGATGAATGAATTTTTTATAGCTCCAAAACATTTTTCAGGCTGTTGTACTTTGTTAATTCTTTTCCCTCCATAGGTATATTTTCAAACATTGAGCGTCCTTAAAAGGCTCAATGAATTCCCATCTAATCAATAAGGCTCTCCAAACATAATGCAAAGTTTTTGTTTCTTAAGTCACTACAAAACTCAATCATACCAATGCCAAACAAATCACAAATATTATCGACTTGTGTGCTTGTGTATAAATTAAACAGTATAGAGGAAATATAGAATAGCAATATACAGCTCATAGTTTTGTTTTGTATTTTTTTCCTCTAGTCTTAGAGAGGCTATACCTATTGCCTGTGTTAGGTAGATCAGAAAATCACTCTCATAGAGAATAAAAAGAAAATGAAACATCCAGATGAGTTTTGACGGAGCAAAAATTACCTGAGGTGGTAGTTACTCACTGGGTACAGCATAGGAGAGACTAAGCTAGAGCACAGAATTAGAGGAATGAGATCAAGACATGCAAGGTGGGTTGGGGATGTAGCTTAGTGGTAGAGTCTTGCTTAATATGCAAAAGGTCCTAAGATTTGATCCTCAGCCTCTACAGAACAAAGCAAAACAAAACCTCACGCCCAAACTGATAGACCTGGAGATGAATTTTTCAATATTGGAGCTCTAGGCACCCAGACCATTCTGGAGGTTGTGATGGGTGTGGAGTACTACCCAGAGGTCCTGTGGTGTGCAGAGACTTGGGAACTGATAGCTAACAGCTGGGACCCACGCTTCAGTATTTTGTGCCATCATCATATCCACAAAAGTCCATCTGAACTTCATAATTAGTTTAGGGAGAAGATTCAATTAGCTATTGCATGGCAGAGAAGAGGGCAGAACAAGGGACATTACACATTACACTGACACCACAAATTTGGAGATTTATTATTTATCTCACCAGAACAAGAATGTAGTAAACCCTTCCTAAATCCAAATATCACCAAATAGGAAGAAAAACTGCATTTTGAAACTATTGCATGACAAAAAATATATTTGGAATTATTGGACCAGAGAGAATTAAACCCAGTCTCTATTAGCAGAGAGGTTATGTGTGATCATACACAAAGATAATATGGGGGATACTGAAAGGAATTTGGTAAAGATGAGGAAGAGATGAATTACAGAGTAACAAAACAGTTATATATGGCAAGATAATTGTGAGTTCATATATATAAATTATAAGAATGAAATGTGTGTATCTGCATATGTATAAGAATGAATAATGAGAGTGAAACTTTGTAATGGGCCACATTGTGGAAAATTCCAAAAGTAAGTGTTATAATATTCCTCCACTCTACCCCATTTGACATTCCTTTCACTCCATTGAGAAAGGATAATTTTTCTGCTACTCCAATTACTTTTCTTGCATACCGTCACTTAGGAAGGATAATTTTTCTGCTACTCCAATTACTTTTCTTCTAAGAATCTATCCAGACACTTCTGTCCTTCCCACTTTGGTAGAGAGATAGTCAAATAAAACTTTAAAAACAAAGGAAGAATGGGGCCAAAACATAAAGAACTGTGAAAGATCTGAGCTAACAATGGAACCTGCCCCAGTCCCAAGGGTGCTAGACAGAAGACACAATGCCAGGAATCTTATTCCTCACAGCGATTACTGCAGCTAGAGCAGCAGCATTGTTGCTGGTTTCCCAGGTTCAGATTCCAACACAGCAATGTAAGGAGGTCCAGGTGACACCTGCTTCATAGTGGATTGTACTGCAGGAAAGAAAACCCCCGCTTATGCAAACTGAATGTAAAATGAAATGTGTCATACTGCTCAGTAAACTTGCCTGCCTGTTGACTTGAAGGAAGTCGAGAGAATTGCTTTTATTTTATGGTAAATAAACTTGCCATTAATTCAAAAGGAAGACACTATCTGCATGTTTCTGATGCTATTCGGTATACAAACATTCTTAGAATGGTAGTGGTATAAACTAGTCAATTTTCACAAAAGACAAGCAGAAAAACAAGACCTACAGAGAATTATCTCTCAACATAAGGCTGTAACCCCTTCTTCATAATCACTTATCAAACACAATTGAGTTTATCTTATACTATGAGCAGTGGGAAGATGTTAAAAGCATATGAGAAAGATCGAGGCTTGGTGGCACACACCTGTAATCCCTGCACTCAGAAGGTTGAGGCAAAAGGGTAGCTGTGAGTTCCAAACCATCCTGGGCGACAAACTTAGTCCAAGGTCAGCCTGAACTCCATAGTGAAACTTGGTCTCAAAAAGACAAATAAATAAATAAGTAAATAAAAAATAAAATAACATAAGATAAAGTAAAATAAAATAAAATTAAATGTATATGAAGGAAAGTTATTCTCGTTTTTATTTTTATATTTATTTTTATTAATACATGTTTGCAGTACATAATGTTTACACTCCCTGCAGCGATGAGATACATGTACTGAACATAGTTTAATTTTTTTTATTCCCTTTCATCGGTAGCCACTGAGCTTGTTCATTCACATGTGTGGAGCGGAAAGCACAGAGCGCCCAAGACCCGATGAGCACGGAGTGCCTAAGGAACAGCCTGAAGGCATGGAGTGCTGGAGGCGACCGGGTGTTCCAGCACTGAGACATGGGGTGTAAGAAGCCAGCTAGTTAAGCAAAGGGGCACTATATGACGAACGTATAAATAAATGCATTGCGGTAGTTGAGCAGTCTCCTCCCCCCATCCGGAGGAAGGGCTCCATCTGACAGCAGTTTTTTGTCTCTGTTTATTTTCTTCATCCTCTAGTAGGTCCCCCCACCCGCATCTCCCACCCCCACTCCCACGAACTTAGCTCTTGGGAACGTGACATCCGTTTTCCTCCTCTCCCTGCCACCTCCATTTATTTAACTTATTGTTATGGTTTCAAGGTGCATCCATTTTCCTACAAATTATTTTTAATAATTTTATTATTATCATTTTATTATTCATCATTTTTATCCTTCTTTATGGTATACTAGTACTCCATTATATATAAATATTACATTTTCTATGTCCATTCATCTTTTGATAGCTATATAACCTCTTTCCAAAATTTGGGTGTAATGAGTTAATAGTGCTACAACAAACATGGGTATGCATATATTGCTGTGGTGCAATTATTTTTGCAGAATCTCCATACTGATTTCCATAGTGATTGTACCAGCTTATGCTTCCACCAACAATGCAGAAGGTTGCTTTTTTCTTAAAGTCTCACCATCTTTGTTATTGTTTGATTTCTTGTTCACAGCCGTTCTCTTTGGAGTAAGATGGAAACTCAATAGTGTTTTAATTTGCATTTCTCTGAAAGTCAAAAAATGTTGAGCATTTTTTTCATGTCTATATTGGTCATCTTCTGAGACCATGTGTCATCTGTCTTCTTCTGAAAAGTGCCTGTTAATTTCGGTTGGCCATTTTTTAAATTGGGTTTTTTATCTTGGAAAGTTGGGGTCTTTTTTTTTTTGAGTTTTTTTTATTTAAGAGGAAAAAAAGACACATATAACAAAGACAAAAAGCAAAAGAGACAAACAATTGACTAGAGCAAATGCACAACAGTAACATTTCAGCTTTACAAAACAGGATGATAGAAATTTGATAATGGTTGCAATATTGCGGATCGTTATCTTCAAAATGGTTGTTTACATTAACAGATATAGACATGTAAAATTGATCTAATCATATGAATATTAACTGTTCTTTCTCAATAATGAATACATTCAGCAGTGTGTTTGTTTTAGTTATCTTACATATACATATATACAGATTTATATCTTTTCCTTTTCCTTTCCCTCTTGAGATCTTCATATATATTCTAAATATTAGTTCTCTAATAGAGAAAGAACTAGAAAAAAGTTTTCTCATTTTATAAGTTGTCTCTTTGTTGGTTGTTTCCTTTACTGTACAGAAATTTTTAGATTCGATATAACTCATTTGCTGATACTTAATTTGATTTCTTGTGCAATGTTTTCTGACATTATTGTGAATGGCATTGTTTTCCCAATCTCTTTCTCTGTGTGTTCATTATTGGGGTATGGAAACATTTGTATCCTGTTACATTACTGAATTTGATTATTAATTCTAGAAGTTTTTGGAGGAATTTTTTGGGTCTTGTCTGTAAAGGATCATGTCATACGAAAATAAAGATAATTTAATTTCTTCCTCTCCTATACATGAGCTTTTTATTTCTTTCTCTTGAACAATTCTGGCTAATGACTTAATTAATATATTGAGAAGGAGCAGTGATAATGAACAGTCTGTGTTGTTCCTTATTTTAGAAAGCTTTCAGATTTTCCCCTATTTAACATCTTAGAAGTTGATTTCTCATAAATGCCTTCTTATCAGATATAGATAAGGTCCTTCTGTACCTGTTTTCTTTATGTTTTTATCATATTTACATATATATGAATATACATATATACACATATATTTCATACCTATATACCTGTACAAGTTCAAAAATGAAGAATTGACCAGTGGAACCCTTAACAGAATTGTGTTTATTGAATCCAAACAAAATTAACTGCAAGCATATTAACAGATTCCAACAACTTCACAGCTTCCCTCAATGTCTAACTATACTTCTCTCCCTCTGCTATCCTTTATGCTTCCACAAATATTTTCTCAAATCCTATAAACACTAGCCCTTTACTCCAGCTATAAAA
>RJWM01009236.1:0-68944 GCA_004363535.1 Dasyprocta punctata
CATAAGACCAGATCAATCCTACATGTCTTTACCTGTCAATCTGAACAGCCCCCTTAAGTGTAACAATATACAATGTTGCAACCACTGTAAAATTCCAACCATCTAAATTCCTAAACCTATAATTTTACAGTATCGGATATGTTGTTGTTGTTTGCTGATCTCTTTACTTTTTTGTTTCTCTTATGTATGACCATTCTTACATGCTTTATTGGTTTCACTCTGAATTATTTTGCTTGATCATATTAGACCTGATGTTATGGGCAGTTATTTCAATGACAACAAGTGGTATTCTAAGGGGAAAGGAACAAAGGAAGAGAAAAGAAAAAAGACATAAATTTATAAATATGCATAAATAAGACAGTTTAAAAAAACCGTATTGCTAAATACAATAGCTATTGAAAAAGAAAAGTTAATATACCTGAATTGATAAATCTTACATGTCTATATCTGTCAATATGACCACCCCCTATGAAGGTAACGAAATGCAATATTGTAACTACTGTCAAACTTCAACCACCTCAATGTGTAAACCTACAATGTTATCATATCAGATCTGTTGTTGTTGTTTGTCTTTTTTGATTTTTGTTTCTATTTTCTGTATCTATTTTCTCTTAAATAAAAAAAATTTATGTTCTATTCTGTCTCTCTGTCTCTATCTATCTGTCTCTCTCTCTCTCACTCTCTCAAATGCATACACATTAGAGAGCACAATATACTGATCTGTACCTTGCTCTTTTCACTTACCAAAATGTCATAGAATTCTTTCCTCATCAACGTACAGCACAGATTTGTCAACTGAGAATAAAAATCAACCCAATCAGCAAGAACCAAGAATACTACTCTTATTTGGGGTTAAGTAGGCTTCCAGTCCTGGAAAACAGACTCAAGCAGTCTTGAAAGTGTGCTCCAAGTTTCACAGGAAGAAGTCTGTATTTATAGCTTTAAACTGCAAACAAGAGCTGGGCCTGGTAGTCCTAGTTACTTGGGAGGCAGAGGCAGGAGGATCACAAGTTTGAGGCCAGCCTGGGAAACTTGGCAAGATCCTGTCTCAAACTTCTAAAAAGTAAAAAGGACTGGGAATGTAACTTAGTGGCTAGCACTTGCCTAGCATGCACAAGGCCCTGGGTTCAATCCTTCATTTAAAAAAAAAAAGAAAAGAAAAAAAAGCCCTGTGAAGAGTAAACAGGTTTTAGCAAAAGGGTTGCGTACAGCCTCAGTCTCTGGTTAGTTTGGGGGAAGGATCCATTGATCACACAGAAGATTGGCAGGAGTGAAGATTTCAGGAAACTATGGATTTGACCCAGCCCGAAGGTCAGCTTGAATCTGGGCTGGACAGCCCAGTTTAAAGATTCAGCTGTGGACATTTCTGAGATCTACTGAACTGGCCCCCTGACCCCCACAGTGACACCTCGAACCAATGCTGCTCCATCTGCACTGGTTTCTCCCTTGACAGATCTGCACCATTCCTGAAAGGGCTGCATCCATTCCGTCATTGGATCTGTCATCGTTTAACTAACCAGTTCCCTTTGGGTGAATATTTAGGTGAGGGCAACCCAGCTGGGACCCCTCCTGTCTCTCAGGAGCTATTCCTATTCCCCATTTCCCCATTCCCAATTCCCATTCCTTTTCTCCAATAAATTTTCCTAGTCAAAAAAAAAAAACAAAAAAAAAAAAAAAAGATTCATTTGGAAGAATTGCTAGGTGTTTGTCAAGAAATGTGTTTGGGATTAAAGAACATTTCTGGAAGAGAAAACAGTATGTTTGAAGAAATAACAGTGCGAAGAGGTCTTTGTTAAAAAAGAATTACTGAGGACCCACCAAGTACCAGGTTCTCATCAATTAAAGAACTGGGGGAATTCACACTGGCTGGCATGCAGGTAATACAAATATTACAATTGGGGCTGATGAACTACTCCCTTTCACTCAGCTGAACCTGGGCGATGTCCCAGGGCCAACCCTCTCAGCTTTGTTTTAAGGCCTGCTACTAGGAAACAGAAATAAGACTCATGGGGTCCAGATCCTAATACACTACCTACTGTACCTTTCTTCACTTGGAGCTCATACATACTGCATCTCATACATCCAATTATAACAGAGTGAATTATGGGAATAGATGTGAGATAGACACAACAGACATGACTCAGCACTGTCAATCGCATTGTTAGTCATGCTCTGGAAAACCCAAAGGGAAATGCCCCAGATCCTGTGCAAAATTTAAAAATTTTAAACTTGCCTTCAGTGCCATTTTGCTTTCCACCAGAGTGGGTCTTCTCACTATGAGAGTATTGTCACCTAATTAAAACTTTGCTGCTTTTTGTACCTTGATTTCTTCATCCATCCATGACTTGCCTGAACACACATAAAAAAAACACCTGTTAAGCACCCTACCCAGTGCCTTGGGTTTGATTAGACAGCAGTTACCCATGCTTCATTCATACTGTTCATCTGGCATCAGTAAGGCCTATTACATGAATATGTGCATGAGATGATAATCTTTTCGTAACGACAGACAGGCCTTTTCATGAAGCATAATGGAGGAAGCAAGATGTCTTTCCAGACTCCTCTTCTAGAAGCTGGGTGGGGCTAGGATTCTTGATTTCCTTCCACTGGCTATGAAGAGTTTTTACACAAAGTTAGCAAGTTTGCCTCTCTCCTGGGGATGGGTGTTAGGGAGAGTTGCTGGGTGGATGCATCCGCATCACAGCTTTTCTGAGTAAGCTGGCCACTCCCTACTGATTTGTTATCATGCTAAATGTGTCTCCTCCCTTCTTTTCTGGAGCCTTTGCAGCTGTTCCTGGAAGGAGACCCAGTTGAAAGAGGTTGTTACAGCCCAGGAACAGCTGGGATCTTTAATGATCTGTCAGCAGCTCACAGCGAAGTTCCAGCACCCTGAGGCAGTGGTGGGAGGAGGTGGGCTCATAGGAAGAGCTGGTTATGCAATAAGCTGAAAGTCCCTTTGGAACCTGGTGTCACAGCTTTTGAGATGCCAGAGGGCTGGGGAAGGATGCAGGGAAGGCTGATGAGAGAGGAGGTTCCTCTCTAGGGATGATTTGAGATCAAACAAATGAAATCCCATGGAAGACTTCCAGTATGGGCAATAGAGAAGAAATCCTAGGGCCTAGGGAATTATGGGCTGTAATTAGCTGGCCAGAGCAATCAATAGTCATGTTGGCTGTCATTTGCTTGCAACTGGCACACCTGGTATCCCTCAGAAAAACTTGGCCACAAGATTTAGGCGGTTGTCTGTCCCATCATTTCTCACGGTATCAGCCTCAAGATGTTTGGTCTTTGGATTCCACTGCAGGGTGTAGAGGGCCTCGTGAGTTAGTCTGGAGAGGCTGAAGGCAGAGTGGTATTTCCAGTGGTCTGTTCAGTTTTCAGAGGGACCAAGAAGAGATCAAAGTCTTTAGGATTTAGATTCTGAGGGGTTATTTTTTTATTTTTCCTTGACAAAGATCACTACCCTATGGTTTACAGTGTTTTGTTTGTCTCCTTGTTTTCGATTGCAAGTTACAAAAGTCCAAATCTAATAAATTTGAAAGCATTTACTTTGCACACACTCAGATGCTAGTGGGTATTAACCCTGCTTTCTAATCATGAGCTAAAAGATCTTTCCTGCAAGGCTGAATTCCGAAGACCATTCAGTCACAAGGAGCATAGTAGCCAAGCGCTCATAATTATCACCAATAAATTATTGCGAATACCAATGCCATAGAACTCTGAGTCTTTCTGCAGACAGAACCCATAGACTAAAAACCTGCCTCCCATCCTCAAGACTGCTAACCTGTCAGGAGTCAAGATCATCCACCAGCATGTAACTAGAGACAGTATTGTATGGGAAGAAAAGTAAGAGATTAGTAAAAGAGAGAACTGGTTATGAGATCTTCTGTACCACGTTCTGGTCTTGTGAACCCAGCTTCTAATTAATCCTCTTTGAATCTCAGTTTTGTCATCACTCAGAGCACAATAGTTTTATTGTTTCTCAATGCTGCTGTGACACATGATGATATTTGGGAAAAATAATCTGTACATTGTAAAGCTCTAAAGCCATATTAGTAACTAAAAGAGAGCCTGAGACTGTTAAAGATGCACAGAAAGTGCTAGAGAGAAAAGCAGAGGGAGACACTGACCCCACAGATTGCTCAAGCAGAGCAAATTGACTTAAGAAGTCTCACAGAAAATCTGGTTTGGGTTGAGATTTCAAAGGTGTCTTGTGTGTAGTTGGTAGGAGGCAAGAAAAGTGGGAGGGCAGCTCTGAAGCTGAGTTCTTTCCAAAACTCATTCCTGGAACCTGTCAGTGTACAATCTTGAACATCTTCAACAAGTGGCAGAAAATTTGGAGACCCGAGAGCACAGGGACCTGAGATTCTGCTGTTGTTCAAGGAGCTCATCTTTTCAAAGTCCGGAGTGGTCCAGGGTCTTCTCAAGATGTTGGAGACCAGTGTTGGTCACAATTGAAAAATGAATTGTTTGATTAATTACCAGTTGCTTTCTTGCTAGACTGATGGGGTCAGTCAATAAAGCCAACCTAAATTTCTTTCCTGTTAGAAAACCATGTGTAGAAGCAGACTCCTTTTGTGTACTATCACCAGGGACTGGCTCCAGGTCCCCACATCTTGAGTTTGAAAGAATCAGAAAGTAAAGCAGTTTATAAACTCCTGAGAAACCCACTTACTGTGTTTGCAAAAGAGTACCAGGTTTACTTTGGCAGTGCTGGGAAAGGCTGAGTCAAAAGGAGATGTTGAACAAAGGCGTTAACTATAGGACAATGGTGGCAAGAATATGGTAAGAAGAAATTCAGAATGGCTCAGGTCCTGGGAAAGGCTTTGAGTAGACTGAATCTAGGAAGAGTAATCAGCTCCAGGATGGTAATAGACATATTTTGTTTGTCTGTTTTATATTGTTTACCTCATCTTCTAATACCTTTTTATGCTGGAGATTGTGTGGAGCTAACACAGATCATCCTCTCCTGTAGTTTCAGGGGGTGAAAATGTGACCTAGATATATCGAATATCTAGGTCACAAGCCTATTGGCCATAATGATTTCAGTATGGATATATGTCCTAGGCTGGACCAGTTAATAAAATACTCCTTGTGCTCTTTTGGTACAGACACCAGGAAACACATTCTTCATTGGGCTGCTGGGTTTGCTAGACTAAGTCTTGGGTGAGTAGAAGCTCTCCTGGAGGGACATCATAAGGAGACCTATGTAAGACATGGACAGGGAGACATTCACGGCTCTGATCACTTATTTTGAATGTCTGGATCTAGCATTATTGAGGTACTCATTTGAATTCCCTGTTATATGAGACTAAAATTTCAGCTTCTCAAACTTTTATGGCTTACAACTGAAAGTATTTTGGTTAATATAAGTATCAAATTCAAAGGTAAAGGCTTCACTCCTTGGAAATATCCACCTGAAGTCATTAGTTTGGAAGCATCTATGCATTAAGTACAAGATACTTGTCTTCATTTTAGGGTGCTATGAAGATTCATTTGTTCGCCTGTTGGTAACACATACTGGGTTACATGTATGAGTCAGGTGTTGTGGATGCAGACATTGTGATGCCATGCTCTTTTCTTGCCCTTGAGGATGTCACACTTTAGACAAATATATAAGCAAAACAGCAAAGACCACAAATGCTGGGAGAGTTGAGAGTGTGACAATTTGCAGTTAAAAATTACTTCCAAAATCTGATAAAAATATCAGAAAGTCTGATATTGAATCTCAAACATGGTTCTTGTTCTTAAAGAGTTTGCTATTCAGATAAAGAAGAGGGGCATGTAAGAAAACTCACAAAATATCATGGGCTAGGAAACAGTGTAGAGTTGGAACCAAGTGGAAGATGATATGCTCCGCTTCTAGAAAAGTCAGACCAGGGAGAGAGTCTAGAGAAGTGCCACTCATCAGGGAGGACTTCTTGGACAAGCTTTGTCTTGGAAGGTGTCTTTAAGGCTAGGTTGAATTCAAATTTGCTGTCCATGATTAAGCAGGGGACTTAGAATCTATAGGTAGACAAGTCAGTAAGGAGATGGCCACAGCACCAAGCAAGTAGATCATCCTTACCTCATGACAGGGATGCTAGTGTGTGTGTGTGTGTGTGTGTGTGTGTGTGTGTGTTAAAGAGTGCCTAAGGTGAGCAGGTGCCATTGACAAAACCTGACAGCCACAGATCTCTTTGTATTGGGCCAGGGATTTAGCTCAGTGGCGTAAGTTCCTGCCTGGCAAGCATGAGGTCATGAGTTCAATCCCCGGTACCAAAAGAAACAAAAAGCAAAAAACAAAAAACAAAACAAAAAAACCCAAGATCTCTTCTTATCTCTTGTTACTAGAGCAGATTAACTTCATCTGCAACAACAAAGACCCGAAATACTTGTAGTTTCAACAAAAGAGATATTTATTTCTCTCTCAAGTGACTGGAAATAAGCATTATGGGAGTGACTTGATTTCTCTACGGTCCGGTAACTTTGGTTACTGTTATGGTGTGAATGTTGTGATAGGTTATGCTGATAGTATGAAGTAGCAGGGCGTTTGGACAATGACTCAGTAAGGGGGGTGAAATTGGATTAGCACTCTTATAAAAGAGGCTGAAGTGAGCTCCCTGCTTCCACCATGTGAGGACGCAGTGACAGCACCTCCAGTGAAACACAGATCGAGTCTTTAGCAGACACCTCGATCTGGGGCTTCCAAACCCTTAGAACTGTGAGTAATAACATTTTGTCATTTATAAAGTATTCAGTTTAAGACATTCTTTTTGTAGTAATGGGAATGGACCTAGACATTTGCTTTCCATAGATTAGGACCCTCGTTTCCACTGTCCCATATAGTTCACTGTTGTGCCTGTCGGGTGCATAGTGTGGGAAAGAAGAAAGCAGGGACATAGTCCTTCCCTTGTAAAGGTGAGGTCTAAAGTGAACTCATCACTGCCACTTATAGTGCATTGACTGTAACCCTGCTATATGGTCACAGCTACTGTCAAGTAGGGCTAGGAAATGAATTCTGAGTTTCTGTGTATTAAAAGCCAAGCACTCCAGACTTGAGAGAAAAAGAAATAGAAGAGCACAACCAGTCTCTGTTGCAATCTTCTTTCCCAGGGGTATTTTGAACGGTTAATAACTTACAAATGCTTGCACTGAGTCTCTTAACAAGGGCTAATCTACTTCTTTCTTTTAGCCTCATCAATTAGCTTCATAATGAAATTAGGAGAAATATAAGGAGAAGAGAGGTAATACTTGTTGGGCACCATTTCAGGGAATTCCCACAGAGATATAATCTTCACAACACCATGATGAACTAGGCAATACTACTGTCATTTTAAATATAATTCTGTCAGTCAGTTTTGTGTTGCTACAATGAAATACCCGAGACAGGCCACTTTTGAATTTTAGCTCACAGGTTTGGAAGTTCAAAGTCCACAATTAGGCAGGAGCTCCATTGGTTTGATCTGTGATTAGGGCAGGGAGTGGTGGCATTTCACAGTAGGAGTGTGTGTATGAACAAAGGGTCACAACTTAGACCAAAGCAGAGAGAGATGGAGAGATTGTGTCCCACAATCTCCCTTGAGGCCACGCCCCCTCCCATTGACCTAAAAAAGCCTTCCACTAGTCTGTGTGATTTTGAGGTTCATAACAATCTCCAATGCCATGACCCTCAGGACCAAGACTCCAACACATGGGTATTTGGAGGACACAATTAAACAATTAAAGCACACCCCCAGACCATAACAACAATGAACTGAGATTTAAAAACAGGAGATAGGGTGAGGAATTAGCATGTTTTGACCTGTTACAAAGCACCAGGTACTTCATCTAAATTAAATACACCAAGAATTTCATATGTGTTAGCTCATTAAATCCTCATGAGTCAATTTGATTAAATATTATTTCCTTTTATTAGGAGGACACCAAATCAGGAAGATAACTATGAATTTGAATTCAGGTCTAACTCCAGAAGCCAAAGTATTTCCCTTATACAAACCTACTGCTTCTTGCCACTTTTAGCTGCATTTCTGAAATGAATTTATTACTTTATTGACTCACTAATTAATTAATTTCAGAAAAGGTTTTTAAGCTTCTAGGAGGTGATAGGTCCCAGTTTCTGGCCTCTGGGGGCTCACATTCTAGGTGGGGAAATATTCATGCACTGAAACAAACAAACGATACCGATTTTGACTAAGACCTTTGCTTTTACAAAGGCCAGTATAATGGTTGGCATTTAGTTGCACTCAGTAAATATTGAATTAATTAAAGACTAAGCCTTCAGGGACACTGTAGCCTATTGGTTCATACTCAGAACAATGTGAGCATGGGAGAAGAAGATCTGAACACTTTGCTGTATTGGCTACATCTGCAAACCCCAACCGCCTTTGGATCAGCTGAATGTGGAGATCCATGGGACACAGTTCGATAGTCTCCCTGTCTTACGTGCACAGGCTTTATCTTTCTCTGCATAACCTTGGAGGAGTGTCTGCTCTGGAAACCAAGGACATGCAGAACCCACGCAGGAAGTAGGTCCTGAACTTGGATCTGCTGAGTAGCAGATGAGCTCACATCTTGGCCAAGCTTGCTGCCAGGTTGCCTTTTTCTATTAAAAAATCTGGTCCTGATTTCAGGGTGACTAAGGGCAACCTGAGAAACAGAAAAAAAGACAAGAACCCCTCAAGTACATCTGTGTCAAATATTCCCCGGGTTTGGTAATCAACACAAAGCATCTCGGAATCAGCTGAGCCCAGATGCTGGGAAAATGTTACTAAATACTTTCCGTTTATTGTCTTTTCTGTTTCCCTTCCAACTCCCATCTCCCTCTGGGGAACTTCTGATCACACATCTAAGGTTTATCTATGCCTGGGTCAAAAGTAATAACGGCTTTGTGATGAAGATTTCTTAAAGAAGATACGAATTTTGATGTCTGAATAGGTGCCTGGAAGGAAAAAGTATGAGAAGGAGGAGAGAGCATTAAAACAAAATGTTTCTAGAATGGAAAATAATCTGGGCCATACTTGGGATTGTCACCAATCAGGGCTCTTTCCTGGGGCTGCTGGATTCTTTCGTGGCGAGATCAGCATCTGCGTTTGTATTTGGTAACTGGCTGTTGGCAGTTATCAAGAGAATCTCTGATTCTGAATCAAAGAAAATGAAAGGTACTGACAATTCTTTTTTTGAATGTGTGACCATCTATGAACCAGTGTCCCAATAGGACAGTATTTTAGGTCAAGGGAAGTGTTAAACATTATAAGCCTTAGGATTTTAGTCACAATTGGGTTCACACCCCTATAGTGGCATCATTTAGAAAATCCAAAGAAGAGAAAAAGATTAAAATCAAGACAAGTAAACCATTCAAATGCTTATATCCCAAGCCAATGTTATCCTTAACTTACTTACTTCGGAATGTTGCACACTGATTTCCGTAGAACTACAACTTAAAAAGTGGTCTTGGAATTTTTCTCACGTTTTTCCAAAATTCCTTTCCAGTCATGATCTATGCTGTTCAGTAAAGGAATTCTCATTGTTTTTAATGTATTCTTTGTTTAAAAATATGTTTGTAATTTAAGAAGTGTGGTTTAAAAAAATCAGGGGAAAAAGGGAATGTAATTGATATCTTTCACAGGGGAAAAAATGCATTCTTGACCTGTGGATGTAGCTCAGTCATACAGTGCTTGCCTCGCAAGCGAGATCAGCTCCCAAAGCTCTATTTTAAATGATTAAGCCCCACATATTTTTGTAGAAAATTTGGAAAATAGCAATAAAAATGAAAATAAGCATCTGTAATCCAAGAACTAAAAAAATAATGCAAGTAACATCTTCCAAGCTTTTTTAATGCACATATAGGTGACAGGTTTAAGGGTTGTTCTTACTGCTTCGCTAAAAGATAATTTCTCTTGTCTTAGTTCCTTTCCTTGTCACTGAGACACAGTTCCTGACACCCACAGCTTAAAGGAGGAGAGGTCTATTTCGGTTCACGGTTTGTGGAAGTTTCAGTCCAGAGTCTGGTTGGTCCAAGGTGGGATGGTGTGACTATGGGGCATAGAGAAAGAGATGCTCACCTAATGCTGTCCAGGAAGCAGAATCAAGGGAGGATCCAGGGAGGAAAATATAAGGAGCTCCCTTACCCCGTTGACCTGCTTTTTCTGAGAAGACTTCACCTTCTTTTTTTTTTCCAATTAAAAAAAATTTTTTTTAAAAGAGGATAAAACCAAGGAAAATAAGGCAGAATAAAACCAATCAAAATAAACCAGTATAAGTGACAGAGGACTCAAAACCTTACAAAAACCAATAACAGTTACCACAGTGCCTTTTGTTATCTTCAAGTAGCTGCAGATACCTTTGGACGTAGTAAAAATTGAACAGAACAGAATAGAATAGAAACAATAAAAACAAAACAATGAATGCAATAAAGGACTTCAAAACAAGCCAATAGTAAATCCAAAATGGCTGCCATAATATGTCTCGCTATCTTATAAATAGCTGCTCATGCCATCAGATTTAACACAATCAAACACAACAAAAGACAGTAAAACCAACCCAACAAAACAATGAAAATGATATGGTTTCCCAACTGGGATCGCTTCCTGGTGAGGCCTGGTTCTCTCCCTCCGCAGTCCACCAAAGGTGCTGACTCATGAAGAGAAGGACCTCACCTTCTAACAGCAAGTCAGCTCTAAGCCTCCATAATCCAATCGCTTTCCCAAAGCACCACCTTCGAGCACATGAAGCTTTGAGGAAACATCTAGAAATACATCACAAAATTCTACTTTTCTTACTTCACATCTTCCATTTCTATTCTCTTCTCTCTATACCTCAGCATGCATGTACACTTCTGGAAAAACTAAAACAATGAAAAAGCCACTCATGCCTTTGAATTCAAGTTTAAATTTCTCTGTGGGTGGGTTTTTTCCTCTGTGTGTCTCAGGATGTTTATGTATGTGTTTATGTATGTGGATTTTTTTTTTTTTTTTTTTTTTTTTTTTTTTTTTTTTTTTTTTTTTTTTTTTTTTTTTGTGGCACCAGGGATCGAGCTCACAACCTCGCGCCTGCCTGACAGGCGCGTAAGTCGCTGAGCCAAACTCCCGGCCCTGGTTTTTTGAGGCAGGGTCGCACTGTGTAGCTCAGGCCGGCCTTGCGCTTGCGTTGTAGCCCAAGCCGGCCTCGAACTCACAATGCTCCGCCTACCTCAGCCTCCCAAGTGCTGGGATTAAAGGCGTGCGCCACCATGCCCGGCTATGTATGTGGATTTGATTTGAAGGATAGACACTGGGTCTTGGGAGTCATCAAAAAATAATCAGCTAAGGCCTTCATTTGGAGGATTAGATTTATCATGGGATTAAAGCAGAGACACAAATTGGAGCTTAAATACAGTGAGTAACACGACCCTGGAGGAGACCAAATTGACCAGCAAAGGTTGAAGAAGACAATAATGCTGCCTCTCTGGTCAACACCTTGGCAATGGAAAAATCTCTCCTGGTGCATCTTGCAGAGGACTTCAACCACCACTGCTGTGAGAACAGCAGCAAAAGCCTCCTGAAGCCAGGCCTGTGTCACGCCCAGTGCTGTGGAGTCCAGCTCTGCATCTCTCTGCAGTTTCCTCCAGAATTGCAACTTCTGTCATCCAGGTGTGTGTTCAGGAGTCAATGGCAACACAGACAAAAACTGCAGCCAAATGATAGGTACCACATGAGCCCTGAAATAGTAGGAAGATACAAGTGTGTGTGTGTGTGCGCGTGTGTGTGCAGGGAGAAAGATGGAGGGGGAGCACCAACCTTTCCTGGCTCTGTGCTTCCTTGCAGTCACAAATGACTGGATTTTAAGCCAGATTTCATCAGAACTAGCTAGATGAAGAAATGTGATAGTTCTTGCGCCTTCATTGAAGGAGCAAATTCTTGCTGGCTCTAGATGTGTGTTCTTTTTTAAATACTGAGAGGAGAATCACACTGTATAATGCATCATGATCATTCCATGGTGCTAAATATTCTCTTGCAACATAATTTAAAATAGATATCTAGTAACTTATATGTAGCCAAAGTATGATTTTCCTACTTCCTCATAACTGGTTATTTAAGTTCTTTCTACTAGTCTTCATTATAAACATTTCTGAGATAAACAATACCATTACTATATACGTTGGCTCACATCTTTTACTATTACATTAACAAAATTTAGAATTCCCATTTAAGAAGCTTTACAGAGTACTGAAGTTTCGAACTCTTGATCTAGATTCATAAATTGTTCCACAGAAAGCATCAACTTACTGAAGCAGGAGATTAGGGTGTGGCAAACTGGCTGGGAAAGTGGATGTGACCTGTCAATCATGGTGATCCAGGACAGGTGTCCAAGTGATGCACCCGGGGTTAATCAGAGAATGCTATTTTCAGTTCTTCTCACAAGAAATCAAACAGGTTTTTGATAGGATGACCTAGATCTCATGTCACCCTGAGGAGTGGGGGACATAAAAGATGGTGGCCATTTTCCTTGTGGCCACTATGTTGGCTCTTTTGCAGTGGTCCACCCTCATTCTACAGAGCACACTTCTTTTCCTTCTTCTAGTTAGCCTGAACTCACTCTGCAGAGCATGTTTATCTTCCTGCCTTTAACAAGTGTAAAACTTTGCTAGCTTTCGTGTGTATTTTGTCCAATTCTTTGTTCAGGGCAGAAGAACCTAGGAAGAATCTATAGAAAAAAATCTCCAGCACTCCAGAATTTAGTCTCATCGCCTTTTACTAGCACAATAGGAAACTGTGCATTTCTTGGCGCTCTTCAATTCTGCAAAGTATTTTTTAAAATGTTGGCAGTTGAACAGGTGAGAAATGGTACTGTCATCTTTTAACACATCATGTATCTCAATCTTGAAAGCAGCCTATATGCCCATCAACACATTAATGACAAAAGAAAATGTAATGTTTATACACAATGGAATACTACTCAACCATAAAGAAGGATACATTTTCAGGAAAATGGATGCACCTAGAGACCATAATAGTCAACGGAATAAATTAGACATGGAAGCTTAAATGTCCCATTGTTTCTCTTATATGAGAAATCTGAAGTATAAATAAATTAAAGAGCAAAATAAAAGATAGATACTAGGAAACAGCAAGATAGATCTTTCACAGATGGGAAAGGGATCCAGAGATGGAAGCGAACATAAATGAATCAAGATGTGTTATACAACGCTCCAGCTCCTCACGATGAATATAAAAATGATGGGCCTCAAACATATAGCAATAATAAAAAAAAAAGCCAATCACTCCCCTTGGTTTCCGGTTTCTCACTAGTTTTTGAACCCGATTCTCCTCCATAGATCTGGGTTTGCCCTGCTGAAGACAGGTCACAGGACGTGCTCGTTTGCGGTAGGACGGCTCCACCAGGAGGCGAAGGGAGGACGGGAGCGTGGGAGGCAGCGCTGGCAAACCTCCCCGGCTCCGCAGCCACCTCGCAGCAAGAGCTCCGCACGGAGAAGGGGAAGTGCGCGCTTGGAGGCTGCTCTCCGCTTTGGGGATAACTGCTGTCAACTGCATGCACTTGGATGGTGACTTGAGCTCTCCGTGCCTCACGTTTCCGTCAGTTTAATTAGAGAAGATAATCGTGACTTCCTCAATGGCGTGTTGGAGACTGAATGGGGCAGCCCCTCTGAAGCACTGGGAACGGTCGGACACACAAGGGGATCTCAGAAAGTGTCAGCTGTTGTCATGAACGTCCAAAACTTTATTTATTCTGGATTTCTATGTTGGAATGTACCCATGTCTTATTTCCTCAATGAGAATGTAGTTCTCCAAGAAAAACAACACACACAAAAAACTTCAAAGTTATAAATACAGAAAAAGGAAGAAGAAAAGCTCTCATCACATCTTAGATTCATGCTAGTCTTTATTTTATTTTATGTTACTTTTTTTTTGAAACAAGGTCTAGCTGTGAATTTCAGGTTGCCCTTGAACTCACTGAGTAGCATAGGCTCTCCTCCAACTCATGGCAATCCTCCTGCCGTAGCCTCCCAAGTGCTGGGATTGCAGGTGTGCGCCACCACATCCTGCTTCTAGTCCTTATTTGCAGGTATTTGCATAGGTATAATTATCATGCATACGTAATTTTATAACTTAATTTATGTACTTATGCTAATTCTTACATTGGCATTTTGTCTTTGTATTTGCCATTTTAGGGAGTCTGTATACTCCCGCACAAATGTCTTGAAGTTCATGTGACAATTCTTTTATTATTGAACATTTGAAGATATTCCTAATTTTTAGCTCTCATAAGTACCATGATTGTGAACCTTGTCTTTTTCATGACACTTTCATTTTTTGACTTACTTTTCAGATATTATGGCCAGAAATGCATTGCCAAATTATGTTTACCAACTGACAATGCCACCAGCAAACTGAAATCACACTATCACCTTGGAAATAACAAAGCTTGCTAGCTTTTGGTTGCATTTCTTCTGCAAATTTGTAAAAAGTAACCTCAGCCCTTTGATTTTCATTTCTTTCATTACTTGTGATAAATTCTCTTCTTTAGTACTTACTATATCTAGTTGTTCTTCCTCTCTGATGATTTTTCAGAAGCATTTTGATAGCTTTTTGAATCACCTTAAAAGTTGTTCTGTGTCTGCCTCTGAACACTATTACATTGTCATTAATGGGTATTTGGTACCTGCTTTGTGCATAGAGCTATCCAGGCACTGGTCATGGACTCAATAATGGGAGAGAGCTGGTTGGGACAATGACATGCAGAAGATGACAGGGAGACAGGGTTTGACCAGTAGGGCAGATTGAGCCTAAAGTGAGAATATAATGAAGCTGAACATCTTCCCTGTGTATGTTTATCAACATTTGACTTATTCTTCTAATTATCAAATTATCTATTTAAGTCATTTGTCTATTTTCCTGTCTTTTCCTTGAAGACTTACAGGTGATTTTTTTATATATTTTGATTATGATTTGAAATGTCTTCTCCTATGTATATGTGAGGGAGAAATAACTATATCTAACTATCTCCCTAAATATTGTATATACACAGTTGGTAGGGCTGCCATAACAAAATACTTCAGATGGAGTGTCTTAAACAGCAAAAATTTATTTTCTTACACTTCTAAGGCTAGAGGTTCAAGAATAAGGCATTAACAGGTCTGGTTTCTCCTGAGATCTCTCTTATGCTTGTAAATTGTTACCTTTTCACCATGTCTTTATATGGTTGTCCCTCGATACACAGGCCCTTGATGTCTGTTTCCAACCTCCTCCTCTTCCTCTTCCTCCTCTTCCTCCTTCTTTTTCTTCTTCCCTTTCCCTCTCCTCCTCTTCCTTTTCTTCTTCATCATCATCATCATCTTTGGATACCAGCCACTCAGATGGAATTAGAGCCTTCCCTAGCAGTCCTATTTGACCCTACTTCCTAAAGAGTTTATCATCATATACTGTCACATTCTGAAGATTGGAGTTAAGATTTCAGCATCTGAATTTTGGGGAGGACACAACCTCTCTCAGTATAGAGCTGTACACACATACACACATGCATACATAAAGAAGTATCTTCTAAAATTTATTTACATTTTTCCATGTAGTAATCATTTACAGTTTTATTTAATTAAGTTGGGTATCATACTTGAGTTTCATACAAACAGAGGCTGAGGTGGAGATTCAAATACAAGAGGAGAGAACCATCTATAAACTGAAGAAATTGGGCCGGGAAAGAGGAAGACTCTAGGATGTGGTTAGCTCTGGATTCAGCTTCCAGTGGGGAAGGAGCTCACTAAAAATTACAGCCCAGAAGGGTGAATTGTCAAAGTATAACCCCCCGTGAACCTTGGGTAGCACCCTTGAAGAAACCAACGTATTTCACTCCCAACACCAAAGAGATCCGAAGACCAGGGGCAGGGCGCACTTACAGCATCAATTTCGCTTCATCTTTCTAAGATGTAGCTCACAGGTAGAAAAAAGATCTTCAGTATTTGGTTATATTTTTTTCTAATGTTTTTATGCCTTTTAGAAGTCAACTTGAAATTTAGTTTTCCATATGATGTGAGGTAGAGATTTAATATGATCATTTCTTCATGGTTAATGAGTTTTTTCAGCACCTATGAATGAAATAGAACACTGGTGTCTCATTGGACCACAGTAAACAGGAAATCGCTGTTTGGTGTTGAGCTGAGTGTGGAGGCTAAGAATGTAGACTTTTGGCAAAAGCTCTTAACTCCAGCTTCTGGACTAATTCTCCTTGGTAAGAGACCTAGGGTTCAACCGAACTTTATTCCCAGAGTGAGCAGGTGATACAGACATCATAGAACTCGGTGATAGGGAAGGGAGTTGACATTCAGCTTGCCAATGGAGTCCCATCATCACATTTTCAGGTTTGTTCTTAGGGACAGTGTCGTGCCCTGACCTACTGGAACTGAGACCAGCTCTCATTGACCTTTGTGCTCATAATTGCACCCATGCTTACTGGAAGTTTCACTGGAGATTGCTGGCTTGAGTGTTTCCATGTCGAAGTCCAAATTCTCTTCCTCCTGGAGATGTCCTTGCCCCCGTGGTTGCAATTTCTTCCTTAAGGAAAGCACTTCTGCCTTGACCCACAGTGCCTCTTCCTCCCTGGTGCACACGGAAAGCGCATTCATTTCTCTGTAATGTCAAACTCCTCTGGCAAATGACCTTCCTTCCTATCCTGGCAAAACCCCGCTGAGTCCTTACTTAACTTCTTATTTCTTTTATAGTAGAAAAAGAGTTGTTCTATTATTCAGCTTAACTTCTCATAAAATCTTCATTTCATTTCTCTAGTTCACTTTCTTATCATTTTAATGCACCCCCTTCATCCCCTGGTAAACTTCACTTTCCTTCTAGGTACAGAACCAGAGTGTATCTTTTCATAACTCCTGTTGTTTTTTCTTACCTCTGATTACCTCCTGTTAAATTAGCTAGGCCTGCCTGGGGGCACTGATGCACACGATTGCTTTAGCAGTATGGTGACCTTCCCAGAAAGGTCTCTTAATTGCTGATGAACTATCTGAAGACAAATGCTGACTTTAAGTGTGTGACTCAGGGCAGGGATGGGAGTGGAACAAATCCCTCACATCAGACCTGTAATTTGCTTGCTCAGTTGAGTTGCTCCAAAGCCAGTTTAACACAAAGTCAGGCCTCCCAGCCACAGAAGAGCAGGAATTGGGGTGACTTTCCATGGTACATGACAGCATGCAGTCATTAAGAGGGATGATGGTCAGAGAGGATGGTGAATTTCCACATAGAAGTAATGGTTCCTTTGAATTATCCTCCATGTGACTTTGTCAAAGTCACAGTCAAAGGAAAAGACAGGGTCAATGGCCATCAGGTTTAATCTTGGACCAGGGATGTCAGTGGCACCCGGGCTGGGTGGTAGGCATTCATGCAGACATCACCTGTCATGGAAGATGAGTTCAAGGTAGCCTCTCTCCATTCACTTACTCGTTCATCTTTATACAAAAACCTAATCCTGGAAAAAATTGCAAAATAGAAATGTCCCTTACTGTATCAGTTAGGGTTCACTACAGGAACAGACATATATATTTATTTATTCATCGATGTACAATTTATTTATATTACATATCATATATAAAGGATTTATAATGTTGGCTTACGATGGTTACTTACAGAGTCAGGGGTAGAAGAGTGCAAAAGGGCCATGTGCACACTGGAGAACTGGAGGATCCAGTCCAAAGACAAAGACTGGCGCTCACTGGAGAGCCCTGAGTGAGCTCTATCGGGAAGCTGGAGAAAGGTCTACACTGGAAGTCTGGGGACAGACCTCCATAGGCGATGACCAAGACTGCAGTTCCTCCGACGAAGCAAAAGGGCAGACTTCCTTCTGTTTCCCTTTTTATTTCATCTAGGCTCCAAGCCTATTGGTTGATGTGACCCACACCCATGGTGGGTCTTCCCTCTCTGGTAAGTCCATCATTCAGACACACCCAGAGCTGTCTAAACCCATCTGTTTGGGCGTTTCTTACTCAACTTGACAAGACAAGTAACTATCACATTTCCCTCCTCTTCAGCTGAGGCATTCTGCTTCTCTTCTCTCCTCTATCCTCAGGTGCTCCAGCCATTATATGTGCTCTCTCTTCCTAAATTGTCCTCGCCTCCCTCCTGCATGCATTCAACAGCTTTTCTTAACTTCTGCTATTTCTTCCTTATTTCTTGCCTCTCCTCTCTATGCTCACAGAGCCCTGAGGAATGACTGGCTGGGCGATCTGGTTCACCACTCAGCTGAGGTGTTACGACGCGGCAGACTTAACTCAGCGGTGAGTTACCAGTTTGGGAATTTCCGGCATCAGGGAGCAGTTTGGAGAAGATTTTTAGAGAGAGCAGGCGTTGGAGGGAAGTTAAGGGGTCAGTGGAGAATATGCAAATGGCTGCCTACTTTCAAAGTGTAATTTTCCAATTAAGTCAGAAAAAAGACCTTTGTAGGAATATAATGAATTCATGTCAAAATGTATTCAGTTCATTAATGAAAGAATCAGAAATATGGCAAAGATAATTCAAGGAAAAATAGAAGGACTAAGTATTTAGAGCAAATATAAATTAATATTAGATTAGCACTCCTAACTTAGAAATGGACTGCTAGACAAAAAACATTGTATACTGTCCTACCTGGCAATATAACCATACCTCTAGGGGTGATCTTTATTGCTGGACAGAAATCATTTGCATGTATACTGGGTATGTATGGGTTAACTGGAAGAGTATCTAACTTCTGATCAGTAGCAAGAAAAAGGTCAGGCAGAAGTATACTCCGTTAAGTAACTAAGGATGATACTGGAGTGGGTCTGAGGAATGACTCCGAAGAGGGACATTGAAAATAGCATGAGGTCCCCTTTCTTTTGTCCAAGTTTTGGAATCGATAGAGAGATAGATGTAGATAAACAGATGCTTTCCCTAACTTTGGAGTCCTGACAATGACCATTATCTCTTCAAGTAGGAGAGACGCCTGTAGATGATGGCCGGGAGGTCTATCCGGGGGTCAGAGACCCCGCCACACCTCTGGCCTCCTCAGGACTAGGGCCGGCCCCTCCCGCAGCGCCTGACTCCGTGTGAGCCCCGCAGAACCCCACAGCGGTGCAGAGGGCGGCCCCCCGGAATCCCACAGCCAGTGTGGAGAGGGCCGGTGGGGGTACAAGCCGGGGACCCTGGCGCGGGCCAGCCCGAAGCCACCAAGGCCCTGTGCGCGCGCAGAGAGCTCCTTGTGGAACCTCAGAGCTTCCCTCTCGGAAGGCCAATGCTCCCTCTTCACCGGGAAGCTCCAAGGCTGCTTCCTCCGCACGTCCTGGAATTTCTCAGCCAGGGATGCTATTCGCACCTCCGCACTACACCTGCCCTCCCCCCCATCCTCCCATCCCGTACTAGCTGCGGGCTCAGTGGGAGACAGGGTCCCCCTCGGGCCTAACCTCTAACGCGGGCTGCAACAGTTTTCGCTCTTCACCCCTCGAAGCAGCTGGCGGCGTCTAGGAGCCCGGGGAGGGGGCTGGAGAGAGCGGAACCCTGAGAGCGCAGGTCCCACGTCCTCTGTCAGGTCCGCGGGGGTCGCTGCAGAGCCCATCCCTGGAGCCGCCTCTGTCCCGGAACCTCGGGGCCTTCAGCTCCGGTGAGTTTTAGACCTTGACCCGTGTAAGGCTTTCATTTGCAGCAACTGTCAGCCAAAAAAGTGAGGGACCCTTGCAGGCCCCCAGCAGTGGGGACCCCTTCCGCCAACATCTTGTGAACAGTGTTCTTTTTTTGCAGTATTTTATAGACTGTGCCAAGCGGGGGTAATTTCCCTCTCAATCTTTCCCTTCCTTTTCCTTCCCTCCTCTTTCCCTATTCCCTGTCGCTCTTTTTTTTTTTATCAAATATATATATATATAATTTTTTTTAAAATTTTTGAATAGCTAACTTGCTTGTGGAAATGTGCAGTCAGGAGAGGGGACTCGCGTCCGGGCACTGAAACCCTGGCCTGTCTTCCCAGGTGGTGGAAGTTGCGGGTCGTCAAGTCTTTCCCAGAGGGCGGAGCCTGGGTAGGGCTTGGTGAGTGGGAGAGATTCTCTCTGAAAAGTGCAGAGCCTTGGTACTGAGGTGACTGTCACACCTCCACTGTCACATTGTCACACTGTCACGCCGGTTTTCAAGAAGCAGTCCAAGCTGCTCTGTGCTCCTGTCTAACCCTCTCTGGTCCAGAACCTTGCTTATCACGCCTCCCTCCAGTACCAAGGGCTCCTTGGCTCCATTGCATGGAGGTGGGAACTTTGGGCCACCTCTGCTGGGGACAGCGGTGGACTTCACAACACATCCTGACCTCCTGGCCTCCAGGAAATCTTGCTTTTCTTCTTATCCCTGTGCTCCTGCTACTCTGCAATTTCCACTCATAGAACAGCTTCAGAGATCTTCACAAAGTTCAAGGACACTTTTGCAACCACACAGAGAACAGAGAGTAAAGAGCTAGACATGTGGACCAGCCTGGAAAAGTCACACTGGTGCCAGGTGGGGTTCATAGTGCTCCTGCGACAATCTGAAAGGTAGGTGCTGTCCTCATCGTGCTGTCCTCATGGGCTAGCGGACGATGGAACAGGGGCTCAGCAGGGTAAGGTTGCCCAGGGCTGCAGGACCAATCAACGACAGAGTAGGAATCACCCCCAGGCAGCCTGGCTCCAGAGCTGTGCTCAGGACATCAGCCTCCGCCACGCTCAGTGCATATTCATGGGGAAAGGGCTAAGCTGCGGGTCTGCAAGAGACTGTACCCTTGGGTGTGTTTCTGAGGTGTAAGAGAAAGCATTGGAGACCGTGGGTAAAATGCAGATTAGTAGCAATTCACAAATTAAAGAGTTGCTATCTAGTAGGGCACAAAAAGGATTGAACTTAATTGCTGTTAACTTTTTTTTAAATCAAATACAAATAAGTGGGCATTGCGGCCTCATAAAGGAAATGTGAAACTGCTGAATAGTCACTTGGGCTTAGCCTTGTAAGATACCTATACGTCTCTAGAGAAGGCGCTGGGTACCTAATGTGATTTATTGCTATTTGCATATTTAGTTTCACTTGGCAGATAGGAGTCTTTGCCCAAAAACTTCCTAGAAAGCACTGTAAGTAGAGGATTATTTCCTAATAGTAGTGCACATTTCTAAAACCATTTTGGCTGTATGGGTTTCCTTCCCGAGTTTGTGGGTTTGTAGTGCTTGGAATGACAGTTGTTGCCATTTGATGAGCTAAGGGTCCCAGGCCTGCTCTGCGGGCCTGGTGTGATTTTTTTTTAATTTGTATTAGCTCATGTTTCCACTACATAATGTATTCCCTGTGGGGAGTTGGTGTGTGTACATAACACATCTCAATTCCTTTTGTCATCCCCTCCCCTCTCTCCATCTCTTGGTCCCCTTCCCATTTGAGAAAGATCTCACTCTCTGTTTTTTATTATCTATCTTTTATTTTGCTTTTTATTTATACTTAGGGTTTCTCATGTAAGAGAAATCATGTGATGCTTGTGCTTCTGATTTATTTTACTTAACATTATGGTTTCCAGGTGCGTTTATTTTTCTACAAATGACTCAAGTTTATCCTTCCTTATGGAAGAGTAGGATCCAGGATTAATGGTTCTGTTGAGTGTCCAGGTCACATTTGATTT
Organism: Dasyprocta punctata; assembly: GCA_004363535.1. Classification (NCBI taxonomy): domain Eukaryota; kingdom Metazoa; phylum Chordata; class Mammalia; order Rodentia; family Dasyproctidae; genus Dasyprocta; species Dasyprocta punctata. The sequence continues at coordinate 21,598 of RJWM01009236.1, forward strand.
ATGGCCACAGCAGCCTGGGTTTTTTGCGGGCGAGTCCTTCCTGCCCCCTCCCCCTATGCTGGGCTTAGTTTGGGCTCTGGAACGCCCCTCTCTGCTTGATCCTGCACTGGTGGAAAGTGTGATTTGCAGCGTGGGGGGCTAGGAGCTCTGGCCCGGCCAGGCTGTGAGCCTGGGAAGTAATTGGAGCCAGAACCTCTGCTGGACTTGCACTGCTGGGCTGGGCTGACTGGGAGGGTAAGAGACGCAACTGCTAATAGTCACTGAGCACAGTGACGGCTCCCTGGAGGCACAGAGAAGCCAAAGAAGGAGATCAATAGGGCAGAAATTACCCAGCTTCTACCATTGTCCTTTCTCACCGAGTCTGGGTAACGGGAGGGATGTCCCCTGAGTGCGCTATTAATTTTACATAGAGGATTGAGGGTGAGACAGGGGAAGCCAGCAGTCCCTCTTTCAGAGTAGGACTATTGACTGTCCTGTTCTTCTAGAGAAGAGATCTCTCTCTCTTTCTCTCTCTTTCTCTCTCTCTCACTCTCTCTCTCTCTTTTTAAAATGCCACTTGGAAATTCAATCTTGAACAGAGTGAGCAAACAGACCAGGCGTCTGATGCTGATCTGTGTGACCTGGCAGATTAGAGGCCCCTGCCAAGGGGTGTGTGCTGCTGTACCCCAGGCTTCTCTTCCACAACTGCCATGGAGGCTTCCTGCTGGCCTTTGGGACAGCACAGAATGGAGGGGTTTTGGATGCCCCAGGGCCAATGAGTTTCCTGACATGTGTGTCAGTGCATAATATTATATTCCTTGTGGGGAGTCGGTACATGTACACAACATGTCTCAATTCCTTTTGTCGGCCCCTTCTTTCCTGCTGCCTCCGTGTCTCGGCTCCCTCCCCAGCTTTTCATCCTCATTGGGAAACAGTTGGGACGAGTCCCTGAAAGATCATCGAAGAGTTCCTGACAGATTCTGCCCTTGTGGTTGCAAAGAGAACCCACTCCTGTACACACCCTTTTGTGGCTCATTCTCACTTTCCACTTTCATAACCTCTGACTGTGTTTCCTGAGGTTAACTCTCAATATACTACCCATGTCTTTGCCCATTCCTCAGAGCTCACATTTGGGGAAGTCAAACCAAAACAGTAGAGGTGCTCTGGTGTTGAAAGGGTGAAGGGCAGTGGTAGACCAGTTGTCCCTCTTCCCTCTCTTCACACAATTTATCCCTGAAACACTTGTGGAACTCCAGGTGTGGTATTCATGAGTCACCCATCCCTTTTCTAAAACTGAAACTATCCAGGCCAAGTTGATGTCTTCTTTCCCCACCACATACACACCAAGTCCTGTACTTTGTTTTGCTTTGCTTATCTTTGACAATGATTCCACCATTGCTCCACTTCCCATGGCCTATGTATGACCCTATACTTCTTATGTCCATCAGCTTAACTTCTGCTACCCATCCCTGCCTCCCACATGCAATTAGTTGTACATGCACCCAATTCTGTGATCTGAATAGTTCTAGAACACGTCCTCTCCTAACTTCCTACACTACCATGCTTGCTTCAGAACACATCCATGCTGGGTGGGGCAGCTGCCCAAAGTCCTCTGTGATAGAAGCCATTGGGACCACATGCAGAGCTCCTTTGTAGCTTCTGTATCCTTTCCCCCACGTACAGTGAGTGCTGTGGCCAGAAGCACACACCTGTCAACTTCTGCAGAGAGTGACCTGAGGATTAGGAGAGCCTCTCAACCAAGAATACTGTGAGTTGATGCTTCCTAACTTTAGGAGCTCCTAATGACTGCCAGATGCAGAATGCAAATGGTGTCCGACCCCTTGCCTCAAGGTGAGACAAGGTATGTATCAGGTCAGGTGTATTCCTTATTTGCGACTACATCTTTGTTATGTTCCTGCCTCGTATCCTTCTTTCCTCACTTCCACACTTACCTATTTTTCCTGGAGAGCAATTCCATAGTAAATCACGTGTGCTAGACATCCCTGACCTAGCTTCTGCTTCCAGATAGCCCAACCTAAGAATATCCATGAATCAGGCTACGGGAATCCATTAGCAAAGCCCAATTTCCAGGATCAAATGCTCGAGAAATTCTTCCAGGTAATGCCATCTATTGTTTGCTTTCAACCTTCTTTTGGGAGTTTAGTTTTCATTTTTGCTGTTTGTTCCTGACTTTTGCCCTTCTCCCTGGCCCTTTTGGATCAATAGCCTTGTCAGACCATAAAATTTTTATTGTTAAACTTTGTTAAGAATTCTTGTACATATTTTCAAGAGGAATGTTGCTCTCTAGTTTCCTTTTCTTGAAGTATCTTTGGTTTCAGTATTAGAATAAAGCTGGCCTCAGAGAATGAGGTGTAAGTAATGTAGATTTGGTTTAAATTCTTTCTTTAGTATGTAGTTGAACTTGCCAATAAAGCCATTTGGGCCCATAGTCGCCTTTCTTCTCTTCTCTTCTTTCTTTCTTGACTCTCCCTCATGTTCCATGGTGAATTCTGTCCACACAGCACTCTTTCCAGATTAGACCTTCAATGTTGAATTGTCTTTGCCTCTGGACACCAGGAAATACTTTGAGTATCTTCCTTCCGGCAGAATAAGGATGTCTCTTCCTCCACTCCTACAGTACTCCACACATGGGTTATATGAAAATTACTGTGTGATCGCAAGTGGTCTGGAAACAACGGTGTGCACATAGAACCGTCTTCTCTGGATTCCCAAGCGTCTCTCAAGGCTGCTGTCCTCAAGCCTTTGACAGCTGAGGTTGGAGATGACAATGGAGTATGAGTGCTGCCAAGCCACTGCCGTACCCCGCAGCTCTGGGCACACTGGTTGCAACCATAACTGACATGAGTTTGAGATCTGGGCCTAAGAAACCCATGGTACCACCATCACTGCTTGCTGGAGAAATTCACCAGAGAATGTGCCAGCCTGTCCCTCTCCAGGATCAAGAAATCTGCAAATTAGTTCCTGATTTGTGCGTCAAGCTTGGTGTTGTTGGAGTGGTCTTCAGGCTTCTGGGGAGAGATGAGAAGCACTTCTACATGAGATAACCAAAAGCCACATACTTTGGAAGGAAGAAACATAAGAGAACATTGGGAAAGTTCCAGAAATCTCAGTGACTTCTATAGATGAGTGGAATAATTTCTGGTCCAGGGAATTGTTGCATGGATTAATTGAGATAACACAGACCCCTGCCCATACATATTTCAAGTGCAGGGACTCTCCCCATCCTTTAATGTTCAAATAAAAATGTTCCAACTTTCTTTTGTACCTAGAGTGGAAAATTCAGTGTGCCCCATCTCCGTTTACCTGCAGGAATTCCCATAGGATAGTCATGTTTCCTAATTAATCACTTCCTCTTGTTTCTCTGCTGTGCCAAACGTTCCATTTCACCCAGTTCTCTACGTATTTGATCTTTTTTCTCAGCATCATAGCGGAACCCCTGCCATTTTGCTTCAGTTCTTTAGATTTCTGCAAGTCCCAGACATTTGTGTGTAGCAGTCTTGCAAACAATGAAAATTTTACAAGAAAAGCAGGTTTTATAAAGCTGAATGTATCTCACCTTGGTGAGCCCTTCAAAAGGAAGCATCTTCTTCTCCCTCTACTCTGGCCTTGAAGGGAAAGTCGTATTCTGTCTATGCTGTTTCCTCGCACAACAAGGGCACAGTTGCCTCTCTAACTTGCTCTCGCACTACAGTGAATAGGCATCACGAAGGCCCAGAACTCTGGAACAACTTACAGATGGCACAAAAGTCTACTATTTGAGGTCCCTCTATGTCCATTATTGCTAGTCTGCTCTTTTGTGACCCAGTGTAGCTTCTTACACCCAAGGGGAGAGATTTTGCTTTCTCCAGCGTTTGGAGTTGATACTGGCTCTTTGTGCTCTGGGAAGGCGAGAAGGTTTTCTTTGTCTTGGTCTAGGACTGTCCACTGCAGTATAGGCATTTCCTGCCTGCAGTGAAACACTTCCTAGCATGGTTTATAGTGGTGAGACCCATTTCCTTCTGAGGAAATATCTAATTCTCCCATAGTAGTCTGGTCCGGCCCTAAGCACAGACAAGATATCCCACACTGACAGTTGTCAGTTTGGTTGTTTAGTTCTGTGCAGTCTTACTCCTGGTTACCTTTCTACTCAAATATGAAGCAGTCTGCTCAGCTCCAAGTTCACTACTACAAGTTATAACACTGTTGATTGTTGTGACGATGACTATGATGTTCATGGTGATGATGGTAGTGGTGGCCCTGGGTTTTTACCTGACTTTGCTGTTTCTATGTTTTTTTTCCTTCCCAACAACCAGTCTCTGAATTCGAGAATGCTCAGAGGCCTGCTATAGCTCTGTTATAATGCTGTGGGACTTTAAGTTTTCACATTTACAAACTGAAAATGTTGAAATATAGGTATTTTAAAGTTCCAATCTGCATTAGCCTCTGTAATTCCAAGTTTGTTCTCCATGCCCCTTAGATTTTACCTATGTAAAGAGGGGGAATTTTCCATTCTTTGTTGGTGGCTAAGAGTCCTGTTATTTCCTTGATTGATATAATAGGCTCTACAGACATACAGCAAGTATATAAACATCAAATATTTCTAATAAATTATTTACACTGTATATCAGCATTAGTGCCAGTGGTTTCGTTGAAATGGAATTACGAGTGAAAATCAGTGCTGGATGAAGGGAAGAGATTCTCTTTGTTTCCAGTTAGTTGGTGGCAAAGATTGCTGGGAAAAGGACAGGTTTTAAGGACTTCTGCATGAAGGGAGGGGAGGAGACCCAAAGCATTTTGGCAAGGAAAGATAAGAATATCTTCCAGGCATAGGGAGTAGAATAAGAGACAAATCAAAATGAAGGAGAAAGACATACTGGGTTTTGCTTAGCTGGATGGGCTCTGAGCAAAGTGGAGCCCAGGGTTCCCCACTACGCCTCTAGGCCAATTCTCATGGTGCCCAAGAGCACTACGCACTTCATTCAGGAAGTGAATAGGAAATAGCATGGAAATAATAGCCACAATGTAAAGGTACAGCTAATGCTTAATGAATGCTGATGACATGCCAGACGTGAGACGGAGTGCTTCATATGTATGACCTTGTTCAATCATCCCACCGTGTGGATGTGAGCAGTAACACTGTCACCTGCCCTTGATACTCAGAGACACAGAGGTGTGGAGCTGCTAGCAGTGTGGTCAGGCCTGCAACTACTGAATGCGGGAATTGAGATTCAAATGAAGGTTTGTCTAATGCTAAAGTGCTACACTGAGTCTAGTGTACTAAATAAAATAAATGAGTGATAAATAAACAAAATGTAAATCTGGAAACAATGTAAGTTCTGAAGACATATTGTATTAAGCAGGCTCTTTATCTGGAATGACTTTACATCATAACCTTCCCTTTTCTGAACATGAACTATTTAAACCTATTTAAGCCTTGGAGAATTTCTAGAGAATCAAACCATTTTCTCAGAAATTGTTGGTATTCATTTTTTACTACAATTATAACTGGAATATCATTAACCCTGATAGCAAACCCACTTGAAGAAATGTCAGTGTAGTACTGTGGTCTTCAGAAGACAAAAGTCTGAGTTTTTATATTTCCTCCCTCTATTCCTCCTTCCCTCCCTCCTTCCCTTTTTCTCCTTCCCTGTCTTCCTTCCTTTCTTTCACTTTTTTGCTTTTCTCTTCTCTTTTTTTCTTTCTTTCTTTCTGTCTTTCTTTTCTTCTTCCTTTTTTCTTTCTACCTATTCTTTCTCTCATGCCAATCTAATAAGGCATTCCATTTTCCTTCCATGTTTCAAAAAATCTTGGTTTTCAAAAGATAGGACATTTTCAATCCCAAAAGATAATAAAAAACAGGTTTCAAGCAACAAAATTGGATAAAGTTTCTCATGAAGCTGTCACCAGTAATTGAGCATTTTCAGTGGGCTGCATCTGAGATTGGCACAGACTCTTCTTCAGAGCAGGGGAGCTAACCCAGGTCTTAGGAAGGGAAGGCAAGGGCTCTACCGCTGAGCTACATCCCTAGGCTGACTGCACATTGTCTGACAACCCTTGTGGGGGTAGATGTTGTTACTGCCTCCAGGTTAAGTGCTGTTTTTATCTGAGGTTTAGTGAGGATGAGCTTCTGGTCACACAGTTAGTATGCGGTGGGGGCAGGATAGAGCCCTAGCACCCTGATCCAGAGACCAAGTGCTTGATTGTGACCCCATGTGCATGTCCCCCATGAGGGAGCATGGTCAGCCACATCTAGAGGGAGCATGGGCAATGTCTTACTATTGGATGTTTACTGATCTCTTTTGTCCATTCATCCATCCATCTTCCCAATTGTCTAATGTGTGATACAGAAAATTTGCCTCTACCCTAAACAAGCAAGGAGTCAACTGCTTGGAGTTTTACATCCTCTTAATCTTCTGTGGTGTCTTTTAAAAGGATGGAACTGGCAAAATGAGAGAGAATAGTTGAGAGTCTTGTTTTTGGGAGGTAGGCCTAAACAGACACAGATTTGAGAGGCCAGGCAGGCCACGGAAGGAAGTGTCAGAATGACGTATCTCTCACTTTCCTGACTTGGGACTTTTCTTTCATAGGGACAGGAAATGTTGGATAGGCGACCCAGTTTACCCTACTTTCTCTCTTCCAAAGCAGGCCTAGAATTTAGTGTTCAAACTCTTCTTCTAAGGACTCCTGTCTGAGATATATTCAACAGCATTCTCTGTCTGTTGTGTGCTGAGCACTGAAGATACAGAGTCCTTAGCTTTCAACAGTGCTACGGGATAATTTTCCTGTGTTTCACAGTACAGTAATTCTAAACGCTAATCCAACACTGAGTTCATCAGCATCATCTACTGAGCTTCGCAGTTCATTTTCTTTTGCGGAGAATCTGCAGAACAAAGTGATTAGTGGACTCTGAAACCCAACTGCCTGGGTTCAGACTCTCTGTAGTCCACCATTACGGATATAACAATTCCTAACTCCAATGGTTAAATGAGGGTGTAGAGAGATAATGTTATACATATGATATTAAGAAGCACACACCACATACGAGTGTTAGAAAGTACCAGTTATATCAAAGTATAAAAAGTATAAATCATAAAACTCCACTCAGATGAACTGGATGAGAATCATTGGAATTGGAGTCCAGATTCCTGTTTTTAGAGCTTCTGGATGCTTTTACTTTTAGGTCTAATTTTAGACCCCTGATGTAGAGTGCCCAGCAAAAAACCAAAGCAAAGCAAAGCAAAGCAAAGCACCAAAAGGTTAAATGTGAGTCTTTACCTTTGGTCTCTTTTCTTTCTTTCTCTCTCTCTTGTTTTTTCTTTTTTTTTTTTTTTTTTTTTTTTTTTTTTTTTCTTTTTTCTTTTTTTTTTTGTACCAGGGATTGAACTCACAACCTTGTGCTTACCAGGTTTTCTCTCTTCTTTAAACCCAATTTCTTTTATGTGCTCATGTTCTTTGGAAATCTCACTTCCTCCAAATATCTTTTTCTTTTTTAACATCTGCTTCTTATCTAGATTCTCTTGAGACCCCCTCAGGATGTGACAGTGATCAGAACTACTGCTCAGAAAGTAGCAGCCGATGAAATCTTCCCCCTGTCTGGCATCCATCTTCCCTGCTTGTTGGAAGTTGGGCTGGCCCTCTGCAGTTATAAATCCTTTAGTGCAGACCACAGCTTTGGGGATGCATACAGCCAGAGATAGATTTTGTCAAGTTTGGTGATGACCAGGACACAGAGTTCAGGTGGCTATTCAGATTACATCTGCTGCAATAATTATGATATGCCTGTCATGATAAACAAGTAGCTAGTACATTTTTAAATGAATCTTAAGACTATAAAACAATGGGAAACGTATCACTTAGTTTGCACAATACCATGTATTTCAGTTTATGTGTCTCATATATCTCAGATTCACAGTCACTACCGTGCATTCGCTGGGGGACATTGACCACACAGCCAAAGTAAGACAAACAGAATCAGGGGAGGATTCTAAGAAACAAGTAAAGTGACTGGACATGCTCGCAGGTAGCCGTGCACCTGCTGACCACGTGGTGAAGGACAGTTAGCTGGGTGATCCAAACTGCAGTGGCTGCCTTGTCAGCAAAAATCCCCCTACAGCTGTCCAGGAGTTGTTTTTTCCTGTCCAGCTGTTGATTCCGGTCCTGATGTGTTGAAGGAGTGGGTGCGAGGAAGCTTTCAAATTGAAGCCGCAAACGAGGAGCATCCAGACCCTGCTGAGCCCTTGGCAGCTTTGCGAGAGTAAATCTGGCAGGCAGGCAGAGGCACTGAGGAGAGGTGGTGGGAGGGGGAGAGCGTGGCTAGTGTCTGCGCCCTTCTAATGATCCCAGCCTCACCCTGACCTGCTCTTCTGTGCAAGAAGTGTTTGCTTTCCCCTTTCTGATTATGTCAGGGTGATTTGGTTTCATTGGAAGCCATGGAGTTTGGACTCGGTGTGGCAGAATTAAAATTAGAGTTAAGACCCTTCTAAAGTATTTTCTCCTATTAAGAGAGGTGCTGTATTAGCATCTTTATTCTCCCATTAGCTTGTTATGAAATTTTATTTTGCTTTTTTTCCAAAAAATAAAATTTTGAAAAAAAGAAGAGGTGCATAAAGATACATTTGGGGGGTGTGGGGCCTACATAGTGCCACATTAGTGGCTCATGGTAAAGTAGAAATTGACTCATAGCCCAGACATTTTTCAAATAAATTGCCATTAATTTATAGCTACGCCTTTTTTCAATGGGTGTTTATTTCTTTCAACTACATGCAAGATTTTATCTTTACTTTTCTTAAACTCAATCTTGTTGGCTATGGTCCAGTGGTCTCACTGATGAAAAATTTTAGCATTGATTTTTGTTATCCATCATATGATTTCTCGCTTTAGCATTTGCTACATCTGCACATGTAAGTATATACATTTTATCTTCGTATGTACATATAAGTTATACATATCTAAAATACTGAAAAAAATCACATGTCTTTTTAACCTGGAAATTTCCCTTTTATGTGCATAATGTTCTCACACATCTACATAAAGAGATATGCTGAAAGATATCTGTTGCAGAAATTTTATAGGAAAAATTGAGAATAACCACAATATCCCATAGTAGGTAAAGAGATAAACACCATGCAATATATTCATACAATAACTCTACTACTGCAGTTAGAAGAAATGAACAAAAATGCTAATGATTAATCTTAAAAATATTGATAAAAGAAGCCATGTGCAGAGTGATCCTTGTACCCTCCAAATGTATTGTAACAAAATGTCATTGACAAAATGTTAAAAATGGACTATTCAACCTTGTAGGAACATGGGCAATTATTAAATTAAACTTGAGATTTTCTGTATTTTTGAAGTGTCTCATTGCCATAGCTGTGATTTCCAGTATGATGTGTTGAGCAGAATTTGTATTAGGGAATTTGAAAAAATATAATTTCATTTTATTGTGGTAAGGGCTACATGAGATGTATCATCCTTTTAAATAAAAATTATTTTGATGTAATGCAAGTAGGTATTAATAAGGAAAGTAAAAAAAAATCACTCTTCTTCTATGAAAGAATACAACAAAATTTCATAGAAAATAGTTAGAGAATAAAAATGGTTAATATGCTATGTAACATGATTTGAAAAGAATGGCCAAAATGGTACTCAGGCTAATCAATCCTCTTAACAAGTTTTCAAGTGTGCTGTACAGCAGATCTCTAGAAGTTATTCAACTTGTGTAAGTGAAACTTTACATCCCTTGGAGGGCAAGCCCACACTTCCTTTCCTCCAGGATCCTGGAAACCACAGTTCTACATTCTGGATCTATGAGTTTTATTATTTTAGATTCCTTGTAAAGGGGACATCATGCAATATTTATCCTATGAATTGCTACTTTCACTTTGCATATTGTCCTAAAGATTCATCCATATTATTGCAAATGAAAAGATTTCATTCTTTTGAAGGCTGAATAGTGTTTCATATATATCATATAGAATATGTATATGATATATATTATATGTATATACATACACAAATTTTCTTTATCCAATCATCCATTTGACAGACAAATAGCTTCTATATTTTGGCTCTTGTGAATAATGGCGCAGTGAACATGGGAGTGCAGATGTCCTGAGATCCTGGTTTTAAATTCATTTAGATAAATAGAAATGATACTTTTAGATTGTATGAAGCTCCATTTTTAATATTCTGAGAAACTTCTACACCATTTTGTGTAACAGTTGTATAACTTCACATTCTCATCAATGATGTACAAGTGCTCCAGTTTTTCTGCATCTTTATATTTGTTATACTTTGTGTTTTGAATAACTGCCATCCTATCAACTATGAGAGGATATTTCACTGTGATTTTGATATGGATGTTCCTGCCGATTAATGAAGGCTACCATGATTTCACAGTCATTGGCCATTTGTACTCTTTTCTAATCCCCACATATAGGATTTGGTACTCTAATAACAGCTCCCATCAACCTGATTGACCTGTTCAATAAACTTAATCAAGAAAAGAAATTTGGTGTGATATGGAAAATTCAGCAGAGTCTGGATAGATGCCCCTTGGTGCCATTCTTCTTCTTGGGCATAGAGGGTGATTGTATTGCCCAACATTCCTTATAGTAGGGTCTAAGCCATGCGATTGGATTCTGGTCTATAAGATGTGGATAGAGGTGACATAAGGCTCTTTTAGGTTTGGCCACGAAACTCCTTACTTGAACCTCCAAGCTCTTTGTTCCCTTTAATCTTGGGCAGCTGCCCCACCTTCACCAGGCTGATGTGATGATGGGAAAACATTCATCTTGAGTTACTGAGAACAAAGAAATTGCTTCCCATAGTTAAAGCTGCTTATCCTTTTGACATACTAGCTCTTCTACAAAGAGTTGTTTAGTGAATGATAGTGTTAAAATATTAAAAGAAAATGGAGATAACACTCTACTGCCCTAAACAGTTTTTAACATTTCCCTCTTCCATTATAATCCACAGCATAGTCTAAAAGAGCCATAATTAACTTGTCACAGCATAATCTGAAATGACTATTGCATAGGGACAGATTTTTGAATAATTTTTTTCTTCTTTTGAGGGTTATTTTAAGATACATTCTTGAAGCATAAATCTATTTAGTATTTTAAAAATAATTATATCAATTTACAATGCCATCAACATATTTCCTGCATTGTTACAATTATTAACTTTGAATAATTTTGCTTTTTGACATGAAAATAGTTGTGTTTTTATGTATAAAATATTATGATCCATTTGAAAACCTCAAACAATACAGTAAGATTTAAAGAAAAAAACTAAAATAGACTCTTTTGGTACTTGCCAGTAATCTAGTATATTTTGGTGTGAGATCCTGAGTTACCTGTAAGTGTGCTCCCACACGCACTCCTGCACACACGTGAAGACATTCACTACAAACGCCCTTATCATAACCTATTTTGGCTATATATTAGGAATGTTTTAATGCCAACAATGACCAGTCGACACCATTGCTTTAAATATAAACTGTCTAGTTGAGAAGCCACTAGTTCAGTGGCTATTTAAATTAAGTTTGAAATAATGAAAATTAAATCAAGCTGAATAACATCAAAACTTCTCAGTTTCCTCAGGCCATGCATCACTTTCGAGGGCTCAGAAGTCCCGACTGCAGGCCTCTGTACTATGCAGCACACGGGCAGGATGTTTCTTGAGCATGAAAAGCCTGTTGGACAAAACTGATACAAACCTCTAAAGGTTGTTATAGTTTTCTTGAGCAGGTCCTCTGTTCTTGGACCTACTGCATTAAACAGCTTTGTAGCGAGCTTCGGGCATCTTGGTGATTGCTTTCCAAATTCTGGGCTGGAACTTAATTCCAACACAGCGATACAGGGTGGCCTGGTTCTCACTCAGCTCATGCCACAACTATTTCCGGGTTTTCTTTCTTTGTTTTTGCTAACTCACTGTGAATCTCACGTGTGTGTTTTGGCATTCCATGTTCTAACTGTAGTTTCATAGACTTATTTTATCTTTCCTAAGTATGTGAAGCGAATGCTATCTAAACTTCTTTCTGAGAGTAAAATTTCAGAAACTTTTTCTGCCTTTTCCTTCTCTTTCCATATCAGTCAGGCCACGTTATGCTGCTGTGGCAAAGAACCTAAACTTCTTAGTGGCTTCATTTCTCACTCATGCTATAGCAGTTGCTTCAAATTATCCTCGCTCCAGGATTCGAGTTGATGGGGTCACTGCTATCTGGGGGTAACTGTGATTTAGGGAGAAAAAGCTTAGTAAATTCATGCACCAGCTCTTAAAGTTGCGTCTCAGAAGTGATACAAGAGACTCTCATCATCTCAGTGATCAAAATAAGTCACATCATTTTGTGTAGCTTTCAAAGAGGTGGGAATACACGTGTCTGGGAGAATCGCCAGGAATACTTGATGAAAAGCATGAATGATGTATCCAAAACTTATTTTTTATTAGTTGCAAATTTTTGTTTGGGTATAATAACATAAAGATGATGAGAATGATACCTGATATTTATCATGTGTTGAACATTTTGGTAATATTTATCTCATTTAATCTTATTACTGGTCTTTTATAAATGAAGCAATGAAAGTTAATTACCTGGCCCAAGGTTGCATAGTTGGTAAACAGATTTGGGACTCTGATTCTAGAGCCTGCATGCTTAAATGCTTCTTCCATTACTTTATGATCTCTCCCATCCATGCTGGTGTTTTTTTTTTCCTTTCTAAATTTAGTCTTCTTTGAATGAGCAATGTTCTATCTGAACTTATTTCTTCTTGCTAAGTAGTGCAAATAGGTAAGCTTTCTGCTATAGTTACTTGAGTGTGATATGGCTCTTTCCCTAAAAAACATAAGTGCAAATGTGGATGAAGTGACACCATGGGAACAAATAAGCCTTAGTCGGCCTAAGGAATGCCAGATGCCAGATGTGGTAGTGTATGCTTGTAATTCTAGCACTGAGGAGGCTGAGGCAGGAGGATTGCTGCAAGTTTCAGGCTAGCCTGGTCTCCATAGGAAGAACTTATCTCAAAGTTAAGAAAGAAAAAAAAAAAAGAAAGAAAGAAAGAAAAAAGAAAGAAAGAAGAAAAAGAAAAGGTAGGTACATAGCAAGGTCCATGAACCACTGACATTAAAGACTTGGGCACTTAGCATCATTTTTCTTTGCTGAAACTACTGCAGAAATGGTAGTTCCCCTGAGCTGGGATTCACCCCACCCTTTGAGGAGCGTCTTTCCAATCCTATATCAACTCAAGGCTTAGGGCAAAGGAATAGTGTTAGAAACAATTCCTTTAAGAGAAAAACCCTTTGGCCCATGACTTTCTTCTTATTGGGGTCGTGGATATACTCTCCCAAACACCAGCCTTTCCCTTCATTATTCTTAGTTCGCTGATTCCCATCTTTCCTACAGGATGCCTTTCCTTCTAGACTTTATAGAACCCCCACCCACAACCCTCTCTTCCCCATATTAATACTCATGCCACATCTTACTGCCAAATGCAAGGAGTGGCTAAGAATTTTCTCCTTGCCAAAAGGTCTGTGGATTGCCCACAGCCTAGGGGAATGGACCGCACGGTGACCATTTTGCATCCTCTCTTGTATGAGACACTGCTTGCTGTCCACGAGTAGGGACAGTGTCCTCATCTCCCCCTCTCCCTTCCCACACCCGCCATCAGAAGTGGTGGTTGTTCTCCGCACAGTCAGTACTAAAGCTGGTAGAGACTCCCCGCTGGGCGACTCCCATATGGTTGGCGCCCTTCCCTGGGTCACTGTCGGTGCACGCCTCATGCCTCATCTCCCCGCTCTGGTAATTTCAGTTATTTTCCTGGAGGGAAGTGGAGACTGTGTTTATGCTGTCATTCTTCCTGTAAGTCTAGTTTTTAAAACTTAGCAGATGTTTAAAAGTTGCCTAAATTTGCATTTCTTGATTACAAGTTAGTCTGAACATTTTCCCAGACATTTGTTTCCTATTTGTGTTTTCTCCTGTGGACCCGTAAAGGTTCTTGGTTTGAGACTTGATTGCTTAGCTAGTGGAATCCTAGGGGTCATTTCTAAAAATATATATGAATGTGCTTTAAGATCATTTAGGAATTGTTCTGTTTTGGTCATCTTTGATTCAAATATTTTCTTTTTCAGTTGCATCTCTTTTCATCCCATGTATGTTTTATAATGGCTTTTCTATCATGTTGTCACTTCCGGGAGTGATTTTTCCTAATTTATTTACCTGTCAGGTACCTGGCTCCTCTTGCAACCCGCAGGACCAGCGGTATGAACGCTGGCAGCCTCTTTATTACTCCCTTCCCAGCATCTACACAGGGCAATGTAATATTTATTTCATAAAATTGATTGCTGCAAACCCTTCAAAGTAACCACCTCTGGTAGAAGTATTTGATCAGTGTCTCATACATTTATTTGATTAAATTAAAACATATAAGGTTGTTTGATTTAAGTGGAATATATCTGTGGTTTCCCTTTTAAATTATTGTCTTTAACCTTCTTCCATTTTTGTTGGGGTTTTATTTCTGATCTTTTTGGTTTTGTTCTGAGATGGGGTCTCATTGTGCTACTCAGGCTGGCCTTGACATGTGATTCCTCCTTGTCGGCCTCCTGAGTAGCATGCGCCACCATGTTTGGCTCCTTCTTCCATATTTAGAGTATTTTAAAATCATATATTCAATTATCATGTTTATGGATTGATTTTCCTAACTTTGCAATATTACCATATGAGTTTCATTACTATGGTTTAACTGAAGTTGGAAAATAGATCTCATAAACTTAATTTTCCCTTGTATTTTTTATCATATTATATTTTAAAGATAATAAAATCCAACAAAACAAAACAGAATAAAGCCAAACAAAACAAAGCAGCAAAACTGACACAGAACTTTGAAGCAGGACAGTAGGAAATCAACAATGGCTACATAGCAAAATCAAACCAAACCAGACAATAAAACCAATCAAAACTGAACATTGAATAAAGCAAAAAAAAAAAATTGGAACAAAACAAAACAGTGAGAACAATATTGGACTTCGAAAACAAGACAGAAGGAAATCCCCCATATTTGCTATATTGCATGATGTTATCCTCCTAATAGATGCTCAGACCACGGGCCCTGGGCTTGCAAAACCAGCCAAACAATACAAGCATTCAGTTGCTTTTTGTGCCTCAGTTGCTGTGAACTCAGCCTGTCCTCTGAACCAGCTGGTTGCCCACGGGGTGTGGGGTGGTCTTGAGTCTCAGCCCACGCGCAGGTAGGCTCATGGGGGGCAGAATATGGCTTCTCACTTCCTGGGGCCGCGTGCCTTGAGCAGCTTTCCAGAAGGGCTAATTGGCTGCTGCTTCTTGATGGGCTCCTCCCAGTTCCCGTATGGCTTCTCCCCTTGTAGTTCTTTTAGTATTAATTATTTAATAGTAATATTCTTATTCTTGCAAGTTAATTTTGGAATCACTTGATGGTTTTAACCATAGTTTTAAAAACCTAGAAGACAGAAAATGCCAAATTTGGTTACAGATTGGCAGAAAGTTTACCCGCTTCTCACTTTCAATACTCATCCTCTGTCTGATGAGACTCTGAATAGTATTTTCTCAGGTCTGATCTTTTAAAGTCTTTCCATTTTACAAGACTCATCGTTAGCAGCAGTAGCTCTGTGATTTCCCCGGTTGGGTGAGGGTCCTGGAATGCAATGCTTTCGGTATTGTTGGTTAAAATTTGTTAAATGAATGAAGTGTGTTTTGTTTTGTTTTTTAGTACCAGGGATTGAAAAACAGAACCTTTGCACTGAGCTACACTCCCCACCTCTTTTTGTTTTTATTTTGAGACAGAATCTCATTAAGTCACTAAGTTGCCCAAATTGGGCTAAAAATTACAATCCTCCTGCCTCAGCCTCCCAGAGTCCTGGGATTATAGGTGTGCACCACTACATCTGGCCATGAAGTGCTTTTTAAACAATGTTTCTACTTGTGATTTTTTTTAAATCCTGTATGTGTTTCATTGTTTTATCATTCTACTTTACAAAGTTAAGCCTACTATTAGAAAACTCTCTCTCTCTCTCTCTCTCTCTCTCTCTCTTTCTCTCTGTCATTCTCTGTTATTGGGAATTGAACCCTGGGCCTTCACACTGAGCTACATCCCCAGTACCTTCTCCTCTCTTCTTAAAATTTGAAAACATGATCTTGTTAAGTCGCTAAATTGCACAGTCTAGGTATAAACTTTTGATCCTCCTGCCTCAGCTTTCCCATCTTTTATATAACTATGGAGCCATCTTTTAACTACCAGTATTCAGTCAATCAGAGATGTACTTATTTTCCATTTTTGGTGCTAGAATTTGGATTGTGAAACAACATGACCATCACCCCTGTGGATTAAACTCTGAGGTCTTCTTTTTTTCCCCTTAGTCTCAAAAGTAGCA
The DNA here is from genome assembly GCA_004363535.1 of Dasyprocta punctata. Classification (NCBI taxonomy): domain Eukaryota; kingdom Metazoa; phylum Chordata; class Mammalia; order Rodentia; family Dasyproctidae; genus Dasyprocta; species Dasyprocta punctata. The sequence goes on from RJWM01009236.1 coordinate 37,981, forward strand.
AGAAGAAGGAATGTAGATGGATAAATAGTCAAAAAAATACTGGAGTTTTTCAGATTTTAGATTTCTAAAAAGCGCTATAGACTTTTTGGAGGCACATTTCAGGTTTTTCCCTAACTGTCATTTTTCCGCAATTAATCATCAAAAGTGGGTAGTAATTTGTGGGCTGGGTAAATGCCTCTCTTGGATGTGTCACAAACCTATGCAGTGGCTTGGTCAGGTTTGAGCCCCCAGAAGGGCCTTGCCAAGGGCCTTGATAAGTCTTCCCCTCTTTGAGGAACCAACAGTTACTTCAAAAGTGTGAGCCTTTATGTTCTTCTCAGCAGCAGCACAGGGTCACTCTGCTTCCCCGGGAGGTTTGACATCCATCTGCCTGGGGAAACAGTTGAACTTTCCCCGTCTCTCCCCCAGGGTCACCCCTTCCTCTCTCCTACTTTCCATCATTCATTCTCTGATCCTTTCCAGTGTACGAGGCCCTACAACTTTTGCATTTCATTCTTCCTAAAAGCCCATTTTAAAATTTATCATTTTCTATAAGCTAGGATGATAACTTCAGGTTATCATCCTAGGATGATAACTTCAGCTTTCTTCTGTAACAGGTAGTTACATAAATAGCAAATGTGATTAAATCTTCAGCATGAAATTCCATGGTCTCTAAAATGGTTTTGAATGTGCAGATTAAATTGCTACTTTCAAACACTGGTCCCCCTCCTTCTGTCCTCAGGAATCGCTGAAAAGCCTGCAAATAGAATTTAGGAGAATGAAGTTGTTTATCATGGAAATTATAAAGTTGAGAGCTACAAATATAGGCCAGGTTTATGGCAGATGCAGGAGTCAAGAAAGTAAATTAGAAGAAAATATAAAATATATAAAAAGGACACCATCTGGGGACAGCCCAGTTGCATCAGATCTCATGAAAAGGTTGAGTCTCGCTCTGGTCAGGAGATGGATGCCTCAGCCTTAGAAAATGACTTCAGCTTACTGAATCACCCTGGAATTTGAGGTGATCCACAACCAAAATGGTTAACATTGGTTTGACCAGTGCATTCTCTTTCTGAAGTCAAACTATATTAACCAATTTTTTAAAAAAATCCTTTTTTTGTGTATCTGTCACGTGTTAGACATGGTTCTGGGTTCTGAGGCTGTAAGAGACAAAAAAAGAAAGACCTAACCCTTAATGTTAGGAATATTCAGGAGATATTTAAATAGTGAGAAGCAGATCAATAATATAATGGATAAGAAAGTGCAGGATGCTAAACAAATTTAGACGAGGGGCCTGACTGGGGACCTGGGTGTGAAAGAACCGTCAGCTGTCAGCAGTGGGATAGAGAAGCGGCCAAGTGGTGGGCCTGGCTGAGGGAGCAGGGGAACACAGATATCTTATAGTAACTTTGGGTTTCTAGTTCATCATCAATAAACTAAAAGCAAGACCCACTTTCAAACTACTGCCTCTGTTTAGTTGCATATTGGAATAGTATTGCACCTACGAACTGGAAAACTTTAAGTCCAGTAGCCAACATTCTTATCTCCTGGGCATTGATACTATTGGCCCTGATGGCTTCCTTTTCTGTTTGTTTTCATCATTGATCAACCTTTCCCTTTTCTTTTCCCCCAGTTCCAAGATGCGTGTAATCTCAAAACTATGACAATGCATTAAAATAGTTTTCTGTAAATTTCTGTTGGCTTGGAAACCAAGCTGTCTTCATCAAGCATTTCTACATCTGTGTGATTTGACCCATAGTTCTTATTTTGTATCCTCACTTTCAGAGGCAGCATAGTTTTCTGTTTCTAGGAGTAACCCTTTTGTGGCTAAGTTTTCGTAGTGCTAACTTGTCATTTGCTTTCTTTTCTGAAGACAGAAAAGAGCATAAATTTCACTTGGAATTCAATGGATCTTTTGCCCAAAGAACCACTGTCCAATAATGGATCCTGCTTAATTTGAAAATGTTCATCCTGTGTCTGGCAATTAGCTACCAGACGTGGTTTGTGTATGATTTTCGGAGTCAAAGGGAGTTGTTTCTGTTTTCCAAAAACTCTTCATGCTCTGGATTCTTGTTTACAACTAGCAAAGCATTCATCAGAAGATACATGTGTGTGTTGATACAGTCCCATGTTGTGCAACCTTGTAAACGAAAATAAAGCATCAAAATCAGAGATCTTGAGGCCCAGGGATATAGCTCAGTGATACAGCACCTGCCTGGTAAGTGCGAGGTTATGAGTGCAATCCCTGATACCTAAATAAATTAATAAATAAAGTGTGTTGTTTAAAAAAATATTCCAATGGTTGAGATATTGAGGCCAATTATTCTCATATGGAAAGGGGAAAAAACATATCTTTATGAGACATTTGGCTCAATAATACTGCAGAAAAATTGGGTTGTGCCACAGTTGACCTTTAGGGTCTGTCAAAATCAGTGGAGAAAGTTTTTAATAATTGTCAGATATATTGACATATTGTGTGCTGAACTTTCTTAGTGAAATCAGGGGACAGTATGCCCTTATAAAGTTTCTGTTCTACTTCTTCTGTCTTACTGTCACAACTTCTGATCACATGTGTCATTTCCCTTCTGTCTTTTTTCTAAAATGAAAATGCTTTAGAAAATGTCATCTTGATGTTTCGGGGTGTGTCATTCTTGCTTATCATTGTGTGGCTCTGTGTCTTTGCATCAATACTAAGAATGATGGACCAGGAAATTTTATTGTGTGATGATACTGATCACTTGAAGTGCTTAGACCTCTCTGCAGGGCTGTTCTTTAGAAACAACTGTTTCTAAAGAAACAGTTCTTCCCTAGCTCTCATTTTCTTGAGAAATAACTTGTCCTAAAGAGTCATGTGACCTTCGACCCCTAGCAGGAGGGAAATGAAGAGTCACCTGTCTGTGGGCAACTGCGGAATGGCCCTTTGGTTATGACCTCATCTAGAGGCGGTTGGCCAATATGTGTGTAATAGCTACACAGAGCCTCAAACACTATGGGTGTGCTGAGAGGTATCTGGGAAATGTAATGCACTTTAAATTACTAAGAAGTAATTTGATCTGAATAAGGCAACTCCAAAGAGAGCTCATTATGTTTCTCCAGAATGCAATTGCGAATTGTAATTGGATTTCTTTTTAAGATGAACAGCAAACCGAGGGAAGTGGTACATTTATCATTTTTGTCAATCCCTTTCTGGAGCCTGAGCACCAGGGATGGAGGCCCACAGTGTCACCCGCTTGGGTAGAGAGCGTGTTCAGGAAATAGGACGGGGTAGGCAGACACGACCGTCACTTCTCTGCACACAGTGGATGTGCCGGTATCGGAGGCGAGCAGGCGTTACTCAAGGGGCAGTTTCAGGTTAATCGGAGAGCAGTACTTAGAGAAGATTGGGGTCGGGAAGGGAACTAGAGGAAGCGGGAATCTGAGCCTGTCGCGCCAATCCAATCCTGCACCATTGGGGTTTGGATCCAGGTCAGGACAGTGGGATTGGAATGCAAGGCACGGGTTTGTGTAATAATTTGAAATAATTGCACCCGTGACCTTTAATAATGTGTTTCCTGTTGGAGGTGGTGGGCAGTGGAAATGACCCTGGTCTAAGCATCCAGAAGAAAGGGATTTGGGGTCAGGTTGAGGCTTTGTTTTCTATTTTATAAAGTAAAGGAATCGAACTAGGATGATCACCGTGTCCTTCACAGACCTAACATTCTAAGACACAATAGTTTAAAAGCCTTAAAAATTATCCCCATCTCTACAGCGTGGCCTCACACAGGGGAAGATGCAAAGATGCAGTTGCTACTTGGCCTTTCTACTTCCTGGCTTTTCTCAGGCATCCAGGTACACCAAGCAGATCCCTGGCTGACCAAAGCCTTCTGTTTTACAACCACATCGCCTTTCTGGTCTCTCTCCAGAGTAAAAATCTGTCCTAGATGTTGGCAGATTGAACCTCATGAACTAATTCATAGGGAAAGATAGTTTATACTGGCTAAAGCCTTTTTTTAAAAAAAGTCTCATAGATGGTACTATTTTGCCTTTTTACAAGCTTGAGTTTTGTAATTATTCACATCTCATACACCATGAGGCACCTAGCCATAGGAGGTATCAGTATGCCCATTTTACAGATGAATAAACTGAGACTGAGGACAATTAAGTAGCTTGCATTTGATTAGAGCTATGAAGTGGCAAAGACAGAATAGAATGTAGGTGTTCTGAGTCAACTCCAACATACCTTCCACTACATTAGCATAATTATGGAAATTTTAAATCCCTGGGTGAGACTATCAAAGAAGTATTTTTTTAAAAATTTTATTTTAAAGAGAAAATAGTAACAGAAAATTTCAAAACAAGATAATAAGAGAGTAACAATTGTTAATACCTGATGTATTGTTGTCTTTAAATTAGTTACTCAGGGTAAAAGATATAGACATTTAATTGTCCAAACAATATTGGCACAAACCTTTCTTTTCAATGAACTAAGAGATAATAGTAGTGTAACGATCTTAACAGTCTTTTTTTGTTTTGCTTTTCCCTTCTTTCCTCCTTTACCCCATCCCAGTTTCTCTTTCCTTTTGAACAGTTTGTAAATATTTTTGAGTCAGCGGCATTTGAAACCATTCAAAGATCACCACTTGGCCTGCTTTTCTATTCCCAAGTACTGTCCCCGCAGGCATCTCATTCTGTATAGTTCTGACAGTCTTCTACTTCGCAATCATTGGCATCGATAATCATAACCACACTGTCTCCCTGACCATCCCAAAGAACACTCAGGGTCTTCCTGTTCTTAATTAATCTTCATGACATGCGAGCCAGCGAAGGCGATTGCAAGAAGGACATCCCACTCGGCTGGCGAGGAGACTGAGGTAGAAAGCACCGTTATGGAGCAGCCTCAAGGGGAGGATAAATCCGCAGAGCCCGTGAGCCAAGAACAACCTTTGCACAGCTGAAGCCCGAGAGTCTGTGGGGAAGGAGCCCTTGCTGCTGTTCTCCTTCAAAGATTCCTGCTTGCTCACCAGGAAAGAAAATCGCCATCTCAAAGCCAAGATTTCCTTTGCTTGGTTATTTTTCAATGCTTTCCAGTTGGCTATTTCTCTTCCTTTGGGATTCGCACACGTTTGTGACCAAGGTGATTCAACGTTAAACTCTCCTAAGAAACCACATGCAGTTTTGCTGCAGCTGACAATCTCCTTTGCCTTGTGGTGTCGCCTTCCTTTCTACCTATTCTGAGACTTTTTAATTCCTCTCAGGGATTTTTCCCATTGCTTTTCCCCAGCGACCTGGAACGGAGTCTTTAGGACACATTTGTCCTTTGGGAGAACATTTGTTTTCAATGTTATATTTCAGCGTGTTCTTTCGCTCAGCGAAAAGACTGAGTGACTTCATCTCTCATATTAGAGATGAGACTCTGTCCACAACCACGTGGGCCATCCGAGCTCCCTGCGGCTTCTGTGGTTGCCGCAGCACTTGGAGACTGGGCTGGTGCAGCACTGACTGATCACCCTGTGGTGAAGCTACAGAGGACAGCTTCGTCCCTCTGGGGCAGGGAGTCCAGTTACACTGGAGGAAAGGGGCTGGGATTCCTGTAGGCTGACAGGAAGACCGTGGTGATCTGTGGGAAAAGGGATGACTAGGCTGCTCTGTTGTTGGGAAATGTAGTTGTCTTTAACCTTGAGCCTGACCAAAGAATCCTGTTATGATTTACTTTGACACTGTATTTAAAACCTCTGTGATAATTAACTATCTTACAAACATCACCAGGATGCTGGTTATTGAAATAATGCTACTCTGTTGGCAAAAGTACCTTTAAAAGCTTCTGCTGCTTCACTCGGCAAAAATAAAAAGGCTAAACAAAGCCCACACCAAAACATTACCAAAATGTTTACTGGGTTTCTTTTCAATACCATTTTCTGTGACCTTTTGAAAACAGCTTCATGTAATACAGGCAGGTATCTTTCCCCAGGCATGGGAAAGAGCCCAGGGCATAATTTCACTGAATACTTGCTGGACAGACTTAGCTTCTGTGACTTGTGATAAATTAAATGGTAGAGAAGATTACAATGCTGGCAGAATTCTAGCAGCTTCAAGGGTATGGCAGGCAAATAAATACTACACATGCTGCCACCTGCTGTTCCTCGCTCTGGGGCAGACATTACTAATGGATCCCATCACTCTTGCCTGCTGAGCCTGTTCTCACTCGCGGCCTTTCGCATCATGTCACTAAGACAGCCTTAATCCTATGATAGGACTTGGTTCGCCAGTTGAAAACCTTTTACCAACCTAGTTTTAGAACAAGCTGACTGGTCTTTCAATCCTCCAGACTAAAACCAGAGGCACAGTGGAAACCAGCCGTGGGTGGAGGGTGAGTCTGCTTGGTATTAATACAGTTCAGGCACTTCCCCCAGAGATGTGAACTAATCTAAATTCTGAAAATATGACAGAACTATCTCCAAGTTTAGCGTGCTTAAAAATACTGCATCCTGAATGAAAGCAATACAATTTAAGACATCACTGCTTTACTTTTTGAAATAACAGTTTGATAATATAAAGAGTTTGGGGGAAGATTCGTGGAGCCATACTTTTACATACCTTGGGATAGAAAAAACTGATACATTGATATATACCTTGGGATAGCCATATATTTGGAGAATAATTTAGGATTGTCTGAAAAAACTTAAGCACACATATTATTAGTTGCAGTACTTCTATCCCTATGGATATACTTCCTCAAGTATTTAAAGATATGTTTCAAGACTAACTATTGAAGAATTAATTTCAAAAATAAAAAGAAAGGAATACAATCTATGACTCTGTATATGTGCTGTGGAACAACACACCAATCTATGTATCTGTAAAGAGAATACAATGTAGATTTTCAGAAGAATAGGATAGATGCAATATGTTAGATGGCATTATTTCTTTACAATTCTTCAGTTTCTTCCCACCCTTGCTTTTCTTCCTTTCTCCATTGAGCTCATACTTGGCCATCAAGTATGTCTTGCCCATGGGATGCAATGGGTGTGATCTGGATTCTAAAACAAGAAAATGTGTTGAGCAGGGCCTACTGGGGAAGAGCCAGATAAACCCAGCTAAGCCAAGCCAAGCTCATAGGACAATAGCTGACCTGCAACTTTCAGGTAATAGGAGCAATCATTAACTCTATTTTATAAGCCACTTAGATTTTAAGATTGTTTGCTGTATGCATACATTATCGCAGCAAAATCTGACCGGTATATCTACAATATCTGGAGTACACATGTGAATGAATTAAGTTATATAACATTATCAATATAGTTAGCATTAAAATATCATCTGTTCATCCATCAGTCACCCATCCATCCATTCAACCATCCATCCATCCATCTACTCATCTTTGCTTGTATAAATATATAGAATATTGAAAAAAATGCAGATGGAATGGATAGCAATGGGCAACCCTAAGCAAAACTGGTAGTTACTTGGGGGTGGAAGGGAGAGAAAGAAGAGTGTTGTAGATTCTAATTAACATTCTTTGCTCTGAAGTTTTCATAAAAAATGGGTTAAAAATAAAATATTAAGAAAAGTTTCACTTTTAGTATTTGCTATTTCAAGCATTTTTCCCAATTTTGATGAATGATTTTTATTATATCGTTATGTTTTTAAAGTGCTATGAGTCCTGGTGGGAACAAAAATCCATGAGAAATGTCGAGGCTCTGGTAAACAAAGCGCAAATGAGCTCTGCATCCGTCCCATGGAGATATAACCTGAGACTAACCTTGGGGACCGGCAGTGAGAGTTTTCCTCCCGGGTTTATCTTTCAGAGTCACCAGGACAAAGACACATACTGAGAGCTGGAACACAGAGTGCTAAAATTTTTCTTTTTCTGCCAGAGTTGACTTTTTGAAAAGGAAAAAAATCATGTTTATGGAATGTTTAACATTTTTATAATTGAAGAAATAATCAAAAATCCTGGCCCCAGGCAAAACTAGAAAGTACTTAGTTCTTTTCTTGTTCTCTCCCAGCCAAGAAAACCAGACTTTTCTTTGTGATTCATGGGCTGGAAAAACAATGGTCTTTCCTTTGGGGCTGTTGTCCTTGCTGTTCTGCAGGCCTGGTCCACCGCTCCCTTATCTCTGTTTTTTACCTCATTAACTCTTGGTTGCCTTCAGGGCTGAGATGTCACTGGATCGAGACACCTGCCTTGTCCCGCAAGGCCAGCAACCTGCCTTTCTGTGTGTGCTCCAGGGTGATTGTGCACGCAGCCAAAAGGTGAACCATCGTTCCCTGCTCTCTGTGCCTATTTATTTGTCTCTCTTGCCCCATAGGCTGTGGGCTCTTTTGTATTTTGACTTTTATTTGTACAAGTTTGTGGTGCGTAATGGTTCCATTTCTCTTGGAGAATTGGTAGCTGTACACAACACATCCCAATCCATCTTACTCACCCTTCCCTTCTTGTAGGCTCTCTAATGTCTGGCCCTGCAGCTTTTTATTACATCTCCAGTACCTCATCCCATGTATTAGGTGCTCAATTGATATTTGTTGAATTGATGAATAAAAAGTATGTCTATTTGAGAAGTAATTTGTATTCAGAAGGTAAGATATCTTTTTTTTAGGGATTTTTTTCTTCTAATGGAAAAGGGCATAAACTTTCTGATGCCTTCATTAACAGGCCAACAGGGGATCTATTTTTTCCAGGCAGGCTTCATACCTACAAGGTGACCAAGTGCCCTCATTTTCCCGGATGTCACTGGGATGTGGGACTTTCAATGTCCTGGGGAAACTGGGTTAGTTATTCAACCTATGCTTAGATCAATCACATAAGATCCACCCACTGTGCTTTTTCGTAGATCAAGACAAATGGTACCATCTCCTCTCCCTCTCCCTAGAGTCCAGAAAGAATACTGCAATGAATCTATTGTTGTCAATCTTTCTATTTCTCCCACCTCTCAGGCAATCTTCCTATCTCCATTTATAATTCGTATGATTTCATGATGGGCAAATGAAAAATCTTGATTAGACTCTTCCATCCTTTCTTGTGTGAGTGGAAGGCCAGCTCACAGGAGGAACTTACTAAGAGCACAATGTAAATAGAAGGAGAGCAGGGGGCAGGCTGTCTATATAGGGACAGATATGGCACTGGATGGATGCTGCTAGCTTATCAGAGCCTGTGCATGCCGGGAGGTGATGAAACAGAAGGAGTTCAAGACTGGTAGGAGTACTGAGTTCCAGCAAGTTATTCAGTCTAATACGCACTCTCTGAAAACCCACCTCAAGAAGTCCTCCCAGGGACCTTGTAGGCCAGAGCTGATGAGACAAGCTCTGGCTGTGTGTTTGCATCAGAAGTGGAATTGTTTCTCCTCCAAGGGGAAAGGGTTGGCTAAGAGTAACTGGTGAGCGCAGCTGTGAAATACAGCAATTTCCTAATCTGGGCTCTGTCAGGAAGTCAGCTCTGGCCAGCAGCTGTGCTCCAGCTGTGTGCTCCCAGGAGACAGCCAAGACCCAACTACTAGAGATCCCTGTTCCCAATAGCACAGGCCCCACACCAACACAGCTCTGGAAGGATCAGGTTACACCAAGGAGAGATTTCTCCGAACTGTGGCTTGGCAAGGTTGGACCGCTCCATAGTCCTTCTTCCTTTTTGGTCCTTTCTTCTGAAATTTAAGTGTTGGGCCAGTTAGATGCCCAGATGAGTGGCAGCAGAAAGAAAACATTAATTCAAAAAGAAGACCGCCTCATGCATTCGTTTAGCCAACAAATATTTATGGAGTACTCACTCTCAGGTGTGTGTTTTCTCTGCGGAAGTGGGTGCGGAAGAGGCAGTTGTGTCTGTGACTTCACTCGTAGGTCTGGCGACAGGACAGGGCACAGTAGGTTGGCTTGTCTCTCATCCATGGTGGCTGGCACCTCAGTTGGGAAGACCTGAAGACTGGGAGTAGCATCTGAAAGCTTTTTACTTACCTCTTTGGAGGTTCCTTTCTGTGAGTTCTTTTGTCCTCAAAATTTTTGGGTCGATATCCTAATGCCTGTAGTGGTGGTTAAAGAGCATGCTGCTTTGGGAAGGGTTTGCCCTCATGATTGAGATGAGAGCTACTGAGAGAACCGCTGAGTCATTTCTACTGCAGAAGGACACAGTCAGAAGGCACTGTCTATCAGCGATGGGGCCACACCAAGCACTGGATCTCCAGCACCTCGATCTTGGGCTTAGTCTCAAGGACTGTGAGAAATAAACTTTTAGATTGATTGGATAGCTAGCTGGTGATATTTTGTTGTAGCAGCTGGAAGATACTAAGACATGGATGCTGGCTGTTGGCTGAGACCTCAGCCAGGCTATGGCTGAAGCACTCCGACTCTCTTTGGGGTCTTCCTGCATAATCTAATTTGGCCTTCCTTATGGCGTGGCAGCTGGTTTCTAAAAGCAAGTGACCCATGACAACAGTGGCGTGTGGGGCATTTTATGATAATTCCTTATGGTTACTTCTGCTCAACTCTATTGGCTGAGTCATAGCAAAGTTCCACTCACGTTCAAGGGGGAGGAGACATAGGTTCCATCCCCTGACAGAAATAATGATAAAGAATCATCATTGCGAAGTGAGCATGGAGGGTGATACGTATTTTAGTTGTTTTGGAAAACACCATCTGGCCCATCTTAGAGGTTATAATTTAGGAGAGGTTGAGAAACTGAAAGCCATGATAGCTTTTTTTCTTTTTTGAACATTCTTCTGACTTTTTGAATATGCTCTGCTGATCAATCCTCCATTCCTTTGCCCTTGGCGTTCACTCTACCACAAAAGTATTCCCATCTTCTTTGTCCAGCATACTTTGACTTAAAGTTCCAGACACTGTACCATCGGCACCTTGCTGGTAAAATCTCTGATGAGCCAAGGAAGAAGCAATGTCTTTACCATGCACATTTCTCTGTGCTCCAAATACTAATATTTCATGAGCACTTTTCCTATGCACATGACACAATTTTAAGTAACACACGTGTTTTAAAAATTTTTACAAAGCATTTCTCTAAGGTAAAGAACATTAGCATCACTCTTTTTTATAGATGAAGAAACTGTGGCATGGCAATATTAAATAACTTGACTCAGAGAATAAAGCTTTATGATTGTGCAGCCAAGATGAAGATGGAACCGGCCATTCCAGCCCCTGAGCTGTGGTGCTGTATGTCTGCTCCGGAGGATTTAAATTTATTCTCTTATGACTCTTGTCATTTCTAACTGTATTACTTTGCCTGCTTTTATCTTTAACTTGTGAGTTTTACTCCTGTTAGGGTGATCAATATTTATTTGTTGACTGTATCGTTAATTCTTAAAGACCGTCAAGAGCATGCAGCTGTATCTCAGCAGAAATAATTTAGTTAGATTCCTTTCCCTTGCAGAGCATTTAATGATACTGGTATTTAATTTATTTACCATGTACAGACATATGCTTAAAATATTTTTTCATAGAAATATGGTAATGCCAGTGGTAGTGTCCTTAACAAACCAGAAGCAGTAATTTTTAAAATAAAGGAAAAAGGAACTTAGAAATTTGGTGGTCACGTAAAGACTCGATTACAAGCAAGAAATAAGGGCCACTGAGAATAAGCAACTTGCAACTTAGGAAACATATATAGAGGTATATACACATATATTTGTATGCATGTCATATATTTTGAGTTATAAGTTATACTTCAGAGAAGAAAGTCATTTGTTTCTTAAAATGTATTCCCCAAAGAATGAAGATTCATGTGTTGCTAAAGAGAAAGCGGTCAACAAAGGCAATAATGGGACAAAATCTTAAGTTTCCTTGAACAAAACTTAATCTGACTTGCAAAGTACATGGCACATAGTAAAGCCTCAGTTATGCTGGTCTTCATTATTACCTAGAAATGGGGATACTAATAAGATGTATCCTGCTTGGGTTTTGTGAGAATTGAATGAGTCTAAACTCTTCACCAGAGAGGCCAGCACTCTGCGTGTCCTAGTTCTAACAGCCTGTGAAGGAGAGATGTTAGCCGTTCTCCACATGGAAGCTTCCAACAGCAAATCATTAAGGTTGAAGTACAGACTCAATCAACCCTGAAGAGTAGATGAGCATTTTTTAAAAAGGTGTGAAAAAGGTTTCTTATTCTGGGGTGAGAATTGGAGCTTTAGTCCCTGTGGAAGAAGAATACTACAAACTAAGTATTTTAAACAGCAGAGCTTCATTCCGTATGGTTCTGCAGGTTGGAAAGTCCAAGATCTAGGCGTTTGATGAGGACCTGTTACGGACTCAGGGATGCTGCTCCTCTGGCCCATCACCCAGTTGTTCTTGAGGGGCCCCAGCTCCTCATGCCATGGCCTTTCAGGTTAGGCTTTCAACATGAGAATCTCAAGGGGATTTAAATATTCAGATAGTAACCGGGCAGATAGCAACTGGGCACAGTGATTGAAAGTGGCCTCCAACTCTGCTTGGACGCCTGCGTGTGTCTAAGATCACAAGCATTCAGAACATTGCCCTGAGGTTCCCAACAGAGGGGAGCAAGGCACAGTTAAGACAAAAGCATGTTATCCTGTTAGAGACAAGCCCCAGCAAACCTTCTGCATGTGTGTATGGATCTTCTCACTCTGTGGCCCTGAACCAGTGCCAGCCTCATGGACCCATTGGAACTTACCTACAAAACCTGCCTAGGGTTTATACATAGGGCACTGGCCTCCCCCTTCCCAAACAGGAGAATGGTGCATCTCAGGATTCTGCCTCATTCATTTGCCTAAAACTTCTTCCTTTAGCCCATTTTTTTTCTCTGTAACTCAGAGTAGTCAGCTGCACTGGCATTTGAGTGAGTTGACTCTTCTTTGCATGGTGAACAATAATTCAGATTTGTTTAGTTTTTGTGAATTTTTTTTCACAAAATATGGTCATCTTCATACTTTATTTGACACCATGAATGGTAGAAAAATCTAAGAGTTTGTTATTTCATTTTTAGAAGCTCGTCAAGCAGCTTCTAATGTGACTATCTATCAATGTGACTATATAGCAATGATAAGCACAGATGTGACTCTATAACTACAGCCTGCAGGATTGAGAAACTTCACACCAACAGCACCCAGTCTATCTGCTTAGATGGCATTGCTCACAGTCATTGATGAATGAATGAAAGCATGTACGGGAATGAATGGGTCCCCGAGAGATTCCTTTACTTCACAGATCTCAGGTCAATGCCACATCCACTGTGAGTAACTTCTGAACGTTCCTTATAGGTAATATTCACCAAATTACTTACTCAGTAAGTGTGGGTAGAGTTGGAACCAAATTCTGAAACTTCTATCAACTCAGCCCTTTCAGCATCCCTAGATACTAATTCCCCCTTTAGTGGACAATGAATCACATGATTTCTCTGATATGAGAAAAACTCAGAATATAAATAAAGATCAAAATAAAAGACAGCTAATAGGAAACAGGGAGATAGATCTTTTGCAAAAGGAAAGGAGACCAAGAGATTGCAGGTGGGTGGGTGAAAAAAATTAAGGTGTGCTATGTACATGGACCAACTCCCCACAATGATGTAAGCATTTTGTACTGCAGAGATGTACTAATAAAAATAAAAATCAACAAAATTAAGATCAGACATAGAAGTATTAATAGGAAATATTTTCCAGCAATGCAGAATTACTTTCTAAAAAAGAACTGAAAGAAACGAGAGGGAGCACTGCATGAAAATCTTATTTCATAAGGACCATCATGAAGCCAGAGGGTTAATGATGTGACAGTCTCTTCCCTCCCCATGGGGAGAAGTCGAATTCTAAATAGCTTCATGTTTCCAGCTTGGCAAAGCTCTGACTTGGGAAGACGTCTCATTTTTCAGAAGCACAATCTGCCCTTCTTGAGAATTCTGGCGAATGTTTTAGGCATTTTACTTTTTCTTTGCAGGCTTACCCGCCCTTCCTCCTGACAAGATGCATGTGTTTAACTTTAGGTTCCAGCCACCACCTTTTAAAGATATGCTAAAGTGAACAGGAAGTCACATTGCAGAGTCATTGGATTAGTCTTAATTTTCTTGAAAGGAAATAATGTTACCTGTAGTTTGATTGCATGGGTAGTTAGCACCAAATGTGCAAATGTCTGTTTCACTTGGGAAGAGTTAGCGGTCAAGATGCCAGGGATAATAGCTTCAGAAAGAGGAGAATTCAAATGTTTCAGATGGATATTCATCATTCAAAAATAGTCTTGAGTTTTCTTTCTTGTAAGAGGCTTTCCAAAACTCACATGGTCCCATTTTGCTGTCCTATTGCCGCTATGATCATCCACCCTGAAATCCCCCTCCAAAGTCAAAGCAAGGATATAAAATGCCACGGGAATTATTCCTAGCTTGGGAAATCCAACAATCACTTTCACTCGGAGGTCTACAAAGTGACTAATTCCACAAGAGCAAGGTTAAAATGCTTATCGGCCATGCGACTTGGTGGGACCAATTTTCACCCATCCCAACCCAAGAGTCCCAGGAGGTCAGTCTTCTGAATTCTACAGATTGTCCTGCAGTTAATCCTCATATAGCCCCGCTTACTATTATTGGGCTGAGATTGAATGGTAGTAGTCTATAGAAATAATGCTTTGTAGGTAACAATAAGGTTTTCAGACTGAGTATGTCAGACTTTAAGATTTAGGGAATTTTCATCAAGTATTCTTGAGGGAAGAGTAAGGATGATAGCCTTCAAGCATGATCTCTAGACCAGCATTTTCCTCTGTTGAGTCTTGAACCTTGACTGTCTCGATTATTTTTGTTCTCTCTCTTCTTGAGTTTTGTGAAACGGTTGATTGGAAACTTGTTCTGTGAGCTGAGAACCACTGACACATTTTTTTAATTTCCTGTCTTACTTTACTAGCCTAGTGACTTGATTCTCAAGTAAAACTTCCGTTAGGTCATATTGGCTCTATCTGTGGCTACTTCATGCTCAACTCAAACCAAAGACATGGTTTTTAAGCAAGGACACACTAGGAAAAAAATGTAAATTGCTGTACTCTGCTCTTCAGGCATCAAACATCCTTTGTTCACATTCTCATTTTCCACTAGATGAGCTATTGTTGTTGCAAGTCAGTGGATCCTCTGCAGAATTTGCAGCACAATAAACAGAGTGTAAAATGTATGTAATGAGGGCTCCCTCTAATTTCCCTTAATTGCACACTGAGTTACAGCGAGCACGACCCTGACACCAACATTACTTCCTCGATACATAGCCTGGATGTACAGCAAATTTTTCTCCCTTGACAGGTTTATTTCTTTGTTGAAGAACTGTTTAAGAGATATTTCATTGTATGTTGCAACGATGTAATTGGGCTCTGGCTGGTTTATTCACTTAATAGGTGTGGTAATAATTGTATGTCACTTTTTAGTATTTGGGCTCCTTGCTTCTCCCTGGGTTGATTGCTTGATCTAGGAGACATCGAATGGCGTTCCTCCAAAATAACATCTGTGGGAAGATGAACTGCAGATTTCTTTCTTTCTCTAAGCTCAGGGCTTTGGAAAGTTGAGAGAAAAGTGGCAGCTTCCTATCAGCTAGGGCTCAAAAAGAAAGTAGAATCTCTCCATAGGATTATTTTTAATGTTTAACGTGCTTTTTTTAAAAAAAAATTTTGTGATTACGGCAGGAAAAATCTCTAGAGATGCTAGAAATATTAACCACTCAGCAACCAATTACTGAATACAAAAGGGGTGATATGCATTGGGTTAAGGTGCAAGGAAAGCATTCATGGTGCTGGGAGATTTAATCCATATCACACCATTTAAATAAAAATTATCTTTTATTTTATATTTTGCATCTCTGGCCTTAGTTCTAATTGTGATCTATTTTGGTTGCTCTTATTCCATTTTCTATCTGTTCTCTTAACTATATGTTGAACCCAAACTGAACTTACTATAAAATTCAGAAAGGTCAACACAAATACTAAGCATGGGTAGACCCAGCAGTAGGAAAAGTGCAGAGTTTAGAAGGAACAAGTGACACTGGGTTTAAAGAACATGAACTCCCAGCAATGGTCTGATCTGAAGGTTCATTGTCTTGAGACCCAGCGAAGTGGTGTTGTTTAGATAAACAGTAGGATCATGACATTGATAGTAACAAGAATGTGGCTGACTGTGGTCCTGAGTGGTGGCTTCTTTGTGGTACATTCTCAGTGGTGGAGCACCTGCGGCAGAGTCCTCATCAGGCAAAAGCTTTTATCATGATGTCTTCAGTGGGTACCAGAGGCAAGACTGACATTTGTGCTGCTGAGAGTGACACTGAAGATATGATCCCAGTAAGCCAGAGGAAGTAAAGCACTGTGGTCTCCAGGGTAGCTGCCCACTGTGCCTTATCAGGACAGTGTGATCAGGCTCTAGCTGTAGGGAGGTGGGCTAACTTTTCAGAACAGGTGGTGGGAATGAAGTCAGTTATAGAATATGACTTGTGAAATTGTTGTTAGATTAAATGCAATGGCACATGGAGAGCACCTAAATCAGTACGTCATATGCTATAAAATTTAGCTATTTTCATTTATAGAACATAGCAATATTATTATTACACATCTCTCTTTTCAAGCATTTGAGTTCAAGTACAGGGCTAAGGTCTTTATTTGTGTAGTACTGATAAAACTTTTTTCATGCTACAGCTTTACTTCATATACTTATGGAATGAACTGCACTCCCCCAAAATTCGTATTTCTAAGCTCTAACTGCCAGGGTGACCATTTTGACTGTTTTAAGATAAGATCTTTAAAGAGGTAATTAAGATTAATTGGGGCCCTCAAGCAGGACTTGTGTCCTTATAAGAAGAGGAAGGGACACCCCCCTGACCCCAGCTCTGCACAGGTGAGGACACAGGAAGTAACTGTCACCTATAGGACAAGGCCAGGGACCTCAGCACAAACCAACCCTGACAGTATCTCAATCTTCAACTTGGAAGCTGCAGAGATGAGAGAAAATACAATTCTGCTGTTTAAACCTCCTCCGATTTTCCTTCATTTTCTATAATTCGTCTCACATACTTTCTGTGACTTTGTCTCTTGCTTTCTCACCCTGTCAATAGGGAAAACACTTGATCTTGCCATTGAAAGCTTTTGGCTTTTTGGTTTTAAATAGACTGTTGAGACGCCTACGCCCTCAGCTCTGCCTCCCTAGCATAGCACCAAGGAGCGCAGGGGCTCCTAGTTCTTCTGGAGATGCTGGGGCGTGAGGTCCTGCTGGTCTTTTTCCTGAGAAGGGCTGTGTTGACTGCCAGATGCTGTCGGCAGTGGGATAACTTCCTTGGCTGTCTCGTTAGGGCTGGTGATTCCCCTGAGCTGGGCCTATGCCTGCCTTTCCCCGGCCATCGCTGGAGCTGCCGGTCCTTGGGGCCTGGCTGTGTCGCCTGTTCATCCACTGGGCTCACGGAAACGTCAAACCTCTCAGGACCATGGGGCACGTGATGGGATGAACGGACAGTAGGAGGTGGAGGTGGACAAATGCTCTTTCAGACCCTCCCACGTGGCCCTTTCTTCAGCCATTTCTCCTGTGACATCCAGGCGCCATGGTGGTCTGGCTGCCACGCTGATTTGGGCATCTCTGCCCGGTGTGAACTTTGAGCAGGAAAGAATAAACATCCTCCTCTGTCTCCCATGACTCTCACCTGAAATGTGTCATTCCCCCGTCACGGGCCTCACTGGGTCAGGAAAACAAATTCACTTGTCTACCGTCTGACTTTCCTTCTCCCCTGCATGGGCTCTGTCTTGAGATCTTTCACCCCAAGTGCGATGACAAAAACTGCCCTTCAGTCTGATCCTCAGCTTTCCACCACCTCTCGGGTTAGGCTAAAGCTTGCATTTCAGCCCATCCGGCCTTGACTCTTGATTTGTAAAGCTCAGCTTTTGGCATTCAAGGAAAAAAATCTCATCAAAATTCTGGATTCTGAAAATTAAAGGCACTTGTCCTAAGTCCATGGTCTTGCAACAAGCAAGTCTATTTTCTTAAATTTAAAGCCAAGCAATGATTTACTTTATCTAGGATGTTCTAACTTTCCCCTGAAGCTTTGAATGCCTCAAGGGTGACAGGAAAACAAGTAACAATTAAAGGTTTAAAAGTAAAGACATTGATTAAATATTTTCAAAGGCGTTCTCCCTGTTATTCCTCTTCAGGAAATCCGTCCTCCTCAACCCCTTCTCCCAGTGCATCTCTACCCCTGCTTGGTGTCCTCCTCCCCTGCCAACACAGCGGGAGTGAGGATCTGTCTAGATTCTGTCGTTTCTCCCCTTGTTCTTTCCTATGCATCTCAATCACAAGTTCAAACAGAGTTTTTTTGAGGGAGGAGCAGCTATAAACTTTGAGAGAGCCTTAAATCCCTAGGGGATACTTGGCAGGTGTTTTGGTTAAAATCTGCAGGAAATGAGCTGCCACCCTGACCCATATCACCTCTCAGCCAGAGCGACTGCTTGTCTCTGGTTTCTGGAGCCAAAGATCACCCCAGCTGAACAGAAGCCACCAGAAAATGAGAGTGAGAACAGGCTTCATGCCATGACCCAAGCTTGCCTTCTGCCTCTCAGGATTGTCTTTCCTTCTTGACTTTGGAATCCTACTTTTTCCTTTAACATAGAGCCTGTCTGAGTCCTGTTCCCTACAGTCTCACTCTCCTCCATTTCGCCCAACTCTGTTCCCCACTTCCACCAACCAATTCATGACGTGGCCTGCAGCTGATACAATTGTTCACCCCTTTCCAAGAAGTGTTTTAGTCTTTCCAAAGACTTTCAGATTCCAGGGGTGGTCTGTGGAGTGGCTTTTCCTGCTCATCCATTTTTCCTTCACTTGGTTTTATCTCTTCCCGCTGTTTCTCAACAGGTAAAGATAGTGACGCTCAACAGGTAAAGATAGTGACGCTCCAAGTTTAGGACTGGCACCTAGCTCAGAGCTCCTGTTTCTCTGAGTGAGGAGAGTCTTGGGGGATTGGCCTGTGTCTGGAGAAATCCCATCATGGGATCCATTCCGTGTCACATATGGTGGAAGAGGTGTGGAGCGGCAATGACTGAGAGATGGGTGTGGGTGGTGAGTTGCAGGCCACCTCCCTGGTTCTTATACTGTCTTGTATCACACAAATGAAGTAGCTGAGCATTCTTGAGACTTTCAAAGGGGGCCACAGAACTGTAGAAAAAAGCTCAGAAGACAAAGTGTGAGGTCAGGACAGGGACGCTGTAGAAATCGCGGACATTTTGGCCAGAGGCATTGGCTGAACGTGTCAGCAACACATGAGAAAGGTCCAGCAGGACCAGTTTTGCTTGAATGGAGGCCAATTCAGGATGTCCATGGCTTAGTGAGAGAGCAAAATAGAAAGGCCAGAGAGAGGCCAGTGGCCAAAGGTCAAGCAGAATGAGATGTCACAACTGCAAGCCAATAAGGATGAGAAGCTGGTATATTATACAAAACACCTCTCTCCTATTGATGTACTCTCAAAGGAAGGGGAAGAACAGTAAGAGAAACCAGAGAGAAATGAACTCTCCATCAAAAGTGTCTGTGGTTTGAATGAGAGAAAAGACTAGGAGAACGATCCTTCAGTTTGGCTTTACGAAAATCACAAAGGAGAAACCAATAGACTGCAATGTGAAAAAAGTAAATCTTCTGCTGTAGGTAGGCTGAGAATTTACACATGGAGTTGAATTCTGTTATGTGCATGTATGAAAATGCCACACTGAAACCCAAACTTTCGTAAAATTTGTATGCACTAATAAAATACATTAAGAATTACTTTACTTTAAAATATCACATGCTTAGTCCCATGCACCATGCATATCTAATATTCTAATTAACCCTGTGAAGAAACTAGGTTCAGAGAGTTGAAATAATTTGCCCAAAGATGGTAGCTGACAATGGACAGATACAAGATTTGAGACATTAATTTATTTGGTATGCAGATTTGTGCATCTCATCGCTATACCTGGTTCCTCTCCAACAGACTATGAATAGAATAAGGAGACCTAAGTGTTACAGTTATATGACTATTATTTTTCTCCATCTGTAGTTTTTAATCTACAGGAGGGCATGGCCTAAAGTAAGAGTTCTGTATTCTACCATAAATGTTCTTTATTTTCCTTTGCTCTGTATTTTTTTTCTTCCTGTTCTGACTGGTATGGTTTATATCTAGATGTCCTCAAAAAGCCTCATACACTCATAGGCAGGGCCTTTGGAAAGTGATTAGATCATGCGGGTGTGACACTCATCTGGGGATTAATCCACTGACAAGTTTATAGCTAAATGTGATTTTGGGAAGTGAAGTTTAATCAGAGGTGGTGGTCACTTGGGCACAGCCTGGAAGTGTCTACCTCTTTTCCTCCTCTCTTGGTCTCCCTCTCTCACTCTCTCTCTCTCTCTCTCTCTCTTTGCCTTCCTGTTGTCCTGCCATATGCAACCCTCCTCTGCCATTGCCCCTCTGTCATGCTGACCTGCCTTGGAGTCAGCCAGTTATGGGCTGAAACCTTTACAAACTGGGAGCCAAAATAAATCTCTCCTCCTTTAATTCATGGATGTCAGGCATTGTTTCCCAGTGGTGAGAAAGTGACTAAGATTCCAACTCTCTCATTTCTTTCTTTATTCCTTTTCTTTTATTGATCCTCATTGTATCCTTCACTGACTACTCCATGGAGCTCCAGGGCTGATGGTTAGTTCCTCCTGGAGTCTTCCTTGCCCACAGCTAGCTGTGTGATCCTCAGAATGTAAACTGTCTTAGTGGAGCTCCCTACCCTGGTATTTTCCCATACCTAGGAGGAAGAACACAAAGATAGCTCAGTCTTTGAATGTAGAAGTGTACTAGTCAAGAGTTCATTCTGTTTCAGAGGTTCCAGGACAATTTAGTTTAAAATGAATGGAAGAATCATCATCCAAAGAAGTAAATTTGCTTGGCAAGTTTCCACTAAAATAGGTTTTTAAAAAATGTCAGATGGAGCTAAAGCATTTAAGACATATGGTGCATTAATGAAATGTTTAAACATTTGCTTTTAGTTGTGTGAGTATTGTTGATGGGATGAGCTCAGTGAGCTATGTTGAACATCTCTGTCTGAATCACTGTCCAGTAGAGAGTTCTATTTCCTGAATCTCTATAATATAAACCATCCCCAGATGCTGACAACAGATACCCAATATGCGTTATAATTTCACTGCTGAATGCAAAAGCACATAAAAATGAATGGTGTAAATGAGAAAATGTGCCTGTAATCTCAGTCATTACCTTTCATTTGAAATAGGTTCTACAGGAGGAGGAGGCAAAGAAGAATATTATTAGGCAGCAGTGCAAGTCCTTGGGATGTCACTACCCTATTCCACTGTCTTTCAGAAGATCCCTTCCTTCTTTAATGCATGGTCAGCAAACGAGCAGCAAGTGTGAAAGTGTCGCCTCACCCCAAGTCCTTTGCAGACATTGCTAACCAATTACTTACTCTTATTTATTCTACTGAGCTTGTACTTGGCCTGAGAGTCTTGCTCTACCCAGCATTCCAGGCAACTATTGCCAATTGATCCAAGTTGGCATTTAAAAAGAAACTTAATTGCAATTCTTAGACACAGAACAATGGCAGAAGAAAGAGGTATGCCTATGTCTGATATAGCTAAAGATGTGATCATTGTGGGCACTAGACCACTGAATGTTGTTGGATTTATTTCTTAAAAGAAAAAGATAGCTTTGGAGAAGACTCCATGGTTCCAGAAGAATTTGGTAGGACTTGGATTAGCCTTTATGTAACTGTATAAAGTGCCAGTCTTCTATCTCCAATGAAAGCAGGAAAGCAGACTGATTCTACATATACCTATGTCCTTTCCTCCTTTATATGTGGATTTTCACAAATTCAATGAAAATGCTCAGGATTCTAGATCCCATTTGAAACACAGTGAATTAGGAACTATCAGAGATCTTGATGCTAAGAAATCTCTTAGATTTCAGATACTGTAGAGAACTGTGTGTATGTGTATGTGTATGTGTGTGTGTGTGTGTGTGTGTGTGTGTGTGCGTTTTGGTGGAAATAATAATAGCTACCATGTATGTTCTGAGAATGTGTTAAGCACCAAACCACTTACAACTGTCATTCACTCTTCATAACTTCTCTCCAAAACATAGCCCTCCTATTTTGGAGAAATGGAAGCTTGCAATGCTATGGAACAGGTCCAAAATCACAAAGATAGCACACACTGGTTGCATGAGGTGTGATGGCAAACTATGACAAATTCTGAAAGAGAAATGAAAACAATTTAATAAAAAGCTTATTTACATAAGCAAAGGCAGCACTGAAGGAGTCCATAGGGCTAAGGGCTAACTCTAGTGCCTCCAAAGATGGGCAAGCATCAGGACCCTTTAACACATTCCTGACAGTTGAACCATCATGGTACATGCAGAGCTGTCCCATGGGGTGGCTTGTACCACGGCTGGTAGAAGTGGTGTAGTCATGCAGGGGACAGTCGTGCATGTACCATCAGTGGTTCAGGTCACCTGGCTGCAAGACATAAGAATTGTGGCCCATCCTGAATGTGTTGATGGTCCTGGACACAATGTCACAGAAACAGCAAAATTGTCTTTTAGGAGAGGCAGTCCTTTACTGCCCCAACCAACCATGGCTTGGGGGGCACAAAGGAAAGGGGAGAGGAGAGAGCTTGTGTTTCCTAGGAGTTGATTGGCTGGAAGCCAAGAGGTGACATTCATCCACAGGTGCAGCCCACAGAGCTCAGTGTAAAGCTGAGAATGTGCCTTAGGGGGCAATGTGAATAACAAGCCCCATGGTGGATCAGCAATTAAAACCAGTGTGTAGCTCCAAGCCTATACTCATAACTAGTATTTAGTATTCCACCCCTTGCCTGAGGTTTAGGAGGTCTAGTTCTAGAGGTACCAGCTGGTGCTTGCTTTTCCTGGAGAGGATGGAGGAAGAGAGTCTAACATTCCTGTGCACCATGGCAACACACCAGCTCCTGGGCTCAGAGCAAGTGCTCAGTGAGTGAGGTTTGCATCACTGTTTCCCTTTCTGTTGTCCTGCCTTTGTCTGCTTCCTTTCTGCACTGCAACAGCAAGCAGAAACACCTGAAAGATACCCAGGATTTGGAGGCAAATTTATTTACATCGACGGGCACTCATCAGTATTGTTCCCAGAATATCAAGTCCTGATCTCTGGTGGTCTAGGGCTTATGTGGGATAAGCAAGCAGGATGTACTGAGGCAGAATGGCTTGTCAGTTGGGGATGGGTTTAAACAATGTGCATCCTAGTGACAAGCTATGCATCACAGTGACCAGTTGTCACAGTGACAGAAGCAATTGGAATTGGAATAAAAGCTATTACTGGGCAACTGCAAAACTGAAATATACTGGCTGGGAAGCAGGGTATTTTCTATCATATTTTCCCAGCAAATATTTGTTGGGCATATTCCATGTGATCTTCTGAGACAAGGCTCAACTTGAAGCAGTAACGTTATAATTGTCCGTGATTCTAGGATGGGTCCTCATTACAGAGTTTTTTTGTAAGTTTCTTTCTAGGTAAAGACATAATTTAGGCCCGTCTTCCTGTAACATTACTCTGGTAAGGTAGCGAGGGAGTTAATCTGATCTAGGAGAGTATCCAGTGTGCCTTGAATGCTCATAAAATCTTGGTCAAGTGTTTGATTGATAATTCTATTTCTTTAGGGCAACTGTCCATAGAGTTTAAGCAAAAACCACAACAAGGAGGGGCTGGGGAAGCGAAGACTGGGGTAAGAAACCTGAAAAGACACAAAAATCAAGGCCAATAGGTATGGAGGAATCCTGTGAATTGTGTCCCCAGGTTTCAGCTGTGCATGGACTGGTCAGCATCTGGAGTGACCAGAGCAGGGCTTTGGGAGTGTCATCTCTTCAGAGTGAGCCATCTAATCCAGGTACATTTTTCAGTGGATCTAAGACTGGATTTACAAAACTTTTAGAGGTAGTTAATATGTGCCTGGGTTATATGTATATGAATTACAGACTGTTTTTTAACTTTTCTAGAACTTTGTGGATTTAATCTAGTCTATGAGTTACCTCTGCTACAAATGTAGGTCTGTTGTCATTGTCAGTGATCAAGGGTAAGCCATATCTATGGATGATTTCTTTGCAACAAGATCCTACAAACTTTCATTGCCTTTTCAGTATAAGTGGGGAATAGGAGGTTAGGGTTAGTGACACAGACCCTGAGCTGGCTGCAGTGGTCTGGGTGCCTGCACAGTGGCTTGAGCTTGCAAAACAAACAGTGAGGGCAGCTCTGGCTCTGACCTTTCAGGAACACCAGGTTTCTAGTCAGTTGGATCCCTGGAGGGAGGTTAAGCCTCTGGACTGGATTATTTTGTGTCATTGGTGGCAGGTTTCCAAACAGCAGCAGGAAGCAATATGCTGTACAGATCATCTCTGCAGGAGAGTTTTGGCCAAAATAGTTTTGTCCAAGGTGATCATAGCATATTTAGCCTGTGAGGCTTTATTCCTAACGGAGTTACCTCCATCCATAAACAGGGTGTACTCAGCATCTGCCAAGGGGTCCATTTTTGGAATGGTTTACCCCAGTATAACATGTGACACCTGGACAGTTAGTTCTCAGTCTAAGGTGACCTTGTCAGCTTTCTCGATCAGAAGGACATTGGCTGTTAGAGTGCAGAGGCAAAGCAGGGAGGCAGTCCTTAGCAACTGGATCAAAGAGGAGCTGGTTGACAGGAGCCAACTGAAGGCAGAGGAAGGTATTATTTAGGTCCAGGCAGATGTGTCAGCAGGCTGTGTGTGGCAGGATACTGAGGTAACATATATGGAGGGCAATCATGGCAGCACTGGCAGTTCAGAGATCTAGAATTGGCTTTACAGGCAGGAGAGATATATTTTGGCAGTTTGACAGTCTATAAACATTTTGCAGTTTTGAAACCTCTGGATGTGTGGTTGAGTTTCTAGTTGACCCTTTTATGGCATGGGATACTGTTTGATGCAGATGGGGTTGCCCCAGGATGGAGTTTTAAAATCAGAGACCAGGGGTGGATGGTGCAATTTCAGTGTTCAGGGGACAGTGACTGAACTGTGGAACTGCAAGACACAGAGAAGCAGGCTGCCTCTGAGAGGCCACATCTGTTGTCATAGCCTCTCTGAAAATAGTGGGAGAGTTTGAAAACCTTTGTGGCTGCATTTTTGATGGCACACAGATCTTGCCCAAGGTGATTAACATTCTACCAGGCCGATGTGTGGCTGGATGCCTGCTTGTGTTTTCTGTGACATTGGACCCAGCTAGCCATTGCCTGCATTGACTGAATGTAGGCAGTGGCTAGCTGGAACCAGTTCAATAGACTGGAAGTAGATGAGTTGGGAGCAAAGAGTGAAGTTACACATGTTGGTAGCAACTGCAGCAACTGACAAGAGAGCCAGGGCAGAATTCTCAGGAAGAATGGACCTATTTTTCCTCTTTTTTCCTTTGAGATGCAGGGGGCAGTTTGGTTTCATTTTTACCTTTGTAAGAGCTCTTTTTCCTGTGGGTTTTAAATACTTAATTCCCATCTCTGATTCCCTATGTGTGTGTTGTGTACCCTTGAATGAAGCACAACAAATGGTGGGTGCCCTTCAGAGAGAGACCACTCAGAAGCCTACCTGGCTGTGGTCCTCGTGGGGACTTAGTTGCAACTTAATTAAAGAGGGTGCAAGGCCTCGCTTTTGCCATGTCAGTCGCCATGGAACCGTAGGTGAGGGCTCAGTCAGCCACTGTGACCAGTGCTTCCAAATCTCAGTGCACAGACAGAGCAGCCTATTGCTTATGCTGTCTGGTCCACACACTCACACATTCATTCTGCACCCTTGAGGGTGGTCCTGACTAACAGGGGTTGATCAGACCCTCCCTTCTGATTGAGCTGAGCAGCACTGACAGACAGACTCACTGGGGTATCGCCAGGGGTCTTACCAGAATCAGACAGGCAGGCAGACAGGCAGGCAGTCAGGCAGGTGGGCAGACAGACAGAGAGAACAGATTACATCCTCCTCCCAATAGGGTTCAATGTGAGTTGTTAGAGCAGGGAGCCGTGAATCCTCCTCCAGACTTCTGAGGGGACTCAAGAAATCTCAAGGGCACCCCTTCCCACTGGGATGTGGAGAGGTCCTTGCTCCTTACATGAGTGCCATGACCAGTGACCAGCTAAGAGGTCAGCGCAGTCAGTCTTCCCGGTCAATGCATCAGATGCAACCGCAAGCAGAAACAGAAAATGACCCCCAGGATTT
Organism: Dasyprocta punctata; assembly: GCA_004363535.1. Lineage (NCBI taxonomy): Eukaryota > Metazoa > Chordata > Mammalia > Rodentia > Dasyproctidae > Dasyprocta > Dasyprocta punctata. Next base: position 64,104 of record RJWM01009236.1, read on the forward strand.
GGAAGCAAATTTATTTATGTCAATGGGCACTGATCAAGATCATTTCCAAAATATCAGGCCCTGATCTCTGGTGATCTAGGGCTTATGTGGGATCAGCCAGCAGGAAGTACTGAGGCAGAATGGCTTGTCAATTGGGGATGGGCTTATACAACATGTATCATAGTGACCAGCTATGCATCACAGTGACCAGCTGTTTCTAAGAGACCAGAGACAACTGGAAGTGAAACAGGAACCATTACCTGGGCAACTAAGAGACTGAAGTATACTGGCTGCGGGGGATGCATTTTCTGTTACAGCACTTGAGTTTCATGATCTAAATGATGGTTCTCAGGGCAAAGGAAACTGATTCAAAATTTCCACAGGTTTACTTATAGAATGCATCTATAATGAGATACAAGGTATGTAATTCTAGTAGCCCAAATGGGACATTTGAATCTCACTTATTTGAAAGCCAGCATTATTCCATCACTTGAAGTATACTCTGGCAAATCAGTGAGAATGGGTTCTTATAGTATGCAGAGGTGCTGGTGAAAAAATTGAAAGAAAAAAGATGGCAGCTATTTTAAGGATTGTTAAATTTGTCCAAGGTTTATCAAGACATGTGTTACTCAAGTCATGAACCATAGGTAGTCTTGGGACCCATCTTCCTGCTTCTTTCAAATGTTTTCTTTTGTAGCTCTCCTCAATCCTCTTACCATCATCTCCCATTTTTCTCCTGTCTACTTGTCTCACTCATCTTCATCCTCTTTTTCCCAGTTTCCAATTCCTTTGCTTCTGCTTCTACTTTCTCAAGTGTTGAAGAGATACAGCTTAGGCATTCTGAGTGTCAGTTCTAAACACAAACCCCTGAATGCATGTTCTAGTATTCATTATTAAGGACATGATTTGTGTAAATTACTTACTCCCTTTGAGCCTCAGTTTCTTTACAAACAGGATAGTATCATAAAGATACTCATAGTGTTCGTGAAAAGTTTAATAATGAATATGAACACTTTGCTAATTGCAATCATGCTTTCCTTATTCTCTTTAACAACTTTTCCTTTTCTTTTATTTTTTTTCTTCCAAAGCTATGATTCTCAGTGCTAAAATGTTTGATGATTTCTGGATTAGTAAAATGCTGGAGGATGACGAATCCCATAAATCAAATTCTGGGACAAAAGTGCAGTGAAGCAACAGGTGACATCAGAAGTATGATAGGAAGGGCCGGGAGTTCAGCTCAGTGCCTTAAGTGCCTGTCTGACAGGCGCGAGGTTGTGAGTTCAATCCCCTGTGCCAAAAAAAAAAAAAAAAGAAAAAAAGAAGAAGAAGAAGTATGATAGGAACATTCACAAACAAAAAGTTTGTTGTCTGTGTATATTTTGAAAATGTTTCTTTTTGTGGTTTGAGAAACTTCTTGCAGGCAATGTGCTTGTCATACAGAGATAAGGGGTATCAGTAGCAGCCTCCAAGGATAGCTGTATTAATGCAAAGATGTCCTTTTGGGCCACAACTGTAAAGACCCATGGGTTGGTAAAAGGGTTGTGTAATTGTTCCATATTTGACTCTTCCTGGCATGGCTCAAAGAAGGAGCTCTGTGAGAAGTGAACCTGTGGATAAATAACCCTGGCACAGACCTCTACACCATCTGCAGATATTGCAGAAATGAGCAAGGGAAGCCAATGAGCTGTGAGTGACAGAGATTAATCCTCAAAGTCGCGGAGTCATGTAGTTCCATTTGGAATTTAAGCAACGTTAGAGAGTGCCCCAACCCTGGAACATGTCTTTGAGGCCATGAAGGCATTTATCAGCCATAATGCTGGGGTGACTGCTGTGTCCTGGAATCCTTGGTGCTGTGGAACCCAAAGGAGTGCAGAAGAAAGATATTTTCTTCTAAAATCAGGAGAGGCAGCAAGATGATTATAGCAACTGTCCTAAGGGCTCATCAACCTGGAAACTGGTCCACCATGCCTAAGGAGTTGGAATGGAAACAGACGGGCTGCTCACTACACCCAGTGGGTTTTGCTTCTCTAAACTGCATGAGGATTCTCCATATGGGATGAGTGGCTATGTAATTAGAGAGGGCTCACTGAAATCCTAAAATGATACTTTCTGGGAAATTTATTATCTAATACATTTGCTTTTATAAAATGCATTTGTATTTCTTAAACAGTTCTATAGAAATTCATTCTCAAAGATAAATTTTTTTTCCAAACATAGAAATAGGTCACACCCATTTACATTTCAGCAAAATAAAAATGCTTGAGTACTGATGATTAAGCTGATTATCTGAGACATTAAAAACAGTATAAACAGAGCAACTATGATTAACACATTGCATATACATTAGTCCATTTGGTCTCATCTCTGTTTCTAATGATACTTTTTCTGATATTTTTCTAATTATTTTTTTACACATAAGCACATTAAATTTTTCTCATACAATTACCTGCAGTGTAATTCTAAGTGTAATTTGTGGTTAATAAATTTTAAATTACTGGCATATTTAACTGACTCCACTGCATACCAAATACCAAATACTTCAAAGTGAATAAAAATTCTTCAAATACTGAAGTATCCTGAAAGTGCAGAGAAAATGTTGCTATATGAAAGGCATAAATCTATCAGCCCAAATATTTCACCAATACTCTTGCTGCCATCATACAAGTGATCTAATTTTGAAAATGTTCTAAATAAAACTTTTCAGTTAAATTGTGTCTATGACTCTTGAGTCTTTCCAAACTAAAATATTGTAAAATCATAGTCATTTTTAAATTTTTACTGTGTTCTAGTTTTAGAATATAAACTTGTCTGAGTAAAAGTTCCATCAAAAAGAGTCTCATGACAAGTTGAAAGATTTCAAACTCATTTACAAAATTTCAAATTTAAATATTTATGCAGCACCCCCTAAGAGTTCACTTTGCTATATTAAAAAGTTTAGTGATGCTTCCTTAAATTGATACTTTCAGAAAAACCTGTACAAACTAGTTGTTTAAAAATAGATGCTGATATTCCTCCAGTAGAATTGTCCCTTGCATTTCAAACAGTGGTGCTGTCATTATGACCCTCAAGTTGGTTGTCAAATACCTGCAAACATTCAGTGCAAGTTACCGCCAAAGAAACAGAAATTTATAACTTAAAATTTTATTAAGCATGTGCGTCCATACCTCTAGAATTCATTGCTGCTGAAAAGAGTTATTGTAAATTTTTAAAGGTTAACAAATAATAATATAAATAAAAAACTGTCGATTTGCAGCATACAGTAAGTTCTAAAGCCACTGTAGTAGGAACTGTTCTCCACACAGTCTATGGAAAGACCTCTCAGTTTCTACTTCCCACATTTCCCACATACACCTGACCTGTTACTTCCCAAGTTTGCCTGGCTCTGTGGCCTCAGTATGGTGGCATCATGCATGGCGCAGGCTGTGCCACAGGACCTGGTGCCATTTGCTTGACAGGGACACCACTATTGTACAGTTGTGCCCAGATCACCAGCATCAGAGACCAGAAGGAATGAGCTTCTTCCAGCCCCTTGTCTGCAAAGTCACTTGATTGTCTCAGAAAGAGGCATTAGTTATATTGTACCCAGAACCAGTGAGAAGAAAGAAAGATCATCTCTGGGTGTTTTCCAAATATAATCAGGTGCTAAATTGAGAGCTGTGAAATACAACTAGTGTATTTCATACACGGTCTAGATGAAACCAAGGGAGAAGCTGGAGGTAAAAGTGCAAACCTAACAAGCCTGGCATGTTTTACTGAAACTACTACTACTAATTTTGTGAAAATAAAAAAAATCACAGCAGATATTGAACCAGATGGAATCCCAGGACACTAGACACAGAGACTGTTTGAGACAAACCTGGATATATGCTTCCCCTGCTGTACTCAATATCCAGATCATCCTGCCTCAAATCCTGGCCATATCAATTAATAGATGCCTAACTTTAGGCATATATCTATTCTTTACCTTCTCATTTGCACAGTGAGTGCAAAACTATATGCCCTGTTAGGGTCTTGTAGGGAAAAATATGAAAAAATTGCCTAGCACAAAGTCCCAGATACATTTCGTAAGTGCCCACTACATGAGACAGGCCGTTTGTTAGCATCACCGTGCTCCTCTCACCCGTGATGTATTGGCACAAATGCCACAGGATGATTGATACTCAGGTTGATTTTTCTTATGAAAAATAAAAAAGGTGCAGAATCAGGTGAAACAGAAAAGAGTGGTAATGTGACATAACATCCCTGCAGTATTGGTAAGAGATCTAAAATGTGTCATTATCCCTTCAAAACAGAAGGTGATGAACTAACAGAAATTAGTATTACAATTATCTATCATATATATGTAATTTTTTCCTTCTTTCTTTTCTCCTCTCCCCCATCCCAGTTGTTCTTTACTTTTGAGAAGTTTCTTCCCCTTTCATTTTCACAATATCTATTGTACATTGGGGCTCTTATTTACTCTTTCAGTTTTTTACACTAGGGAGACAATGTGATGTTTTCACATGTGAGTCTGATTTATTTCACTTATGAGTTGCATCCATTTACTTATAAAAGACTTGAGTTTATCCTTCTCTGTTAGCTCATCAAAAAGAACTGTTCGCACTTTCATTGTTTGATCATTTTTTATGCCTATAGCTTGTAATCTGAGCAACTATTTTGAAGACAACAATAGGTGATATATTAACCATTGCTAAACTCCCATGATTTTGTTTTGAAATTCTGTATCATTGTTTTTATTCTTTTTTCATTTTAAATAAAAAGAGGAGGAGGAGGAGAAGAGGAAGAAGAAGAAGAAGAAGAAGAAGAAGAAGAAGAAGAAGAAGAAGAAGAAGAAGAAGAAGAAGAAGAAGAAGAGGAGGAGG